>JAOTOM010005074.1:0-222500 GCA_034440615.1 Ashinkailepas kermadecensis | reverse complement strand
CAGACAGACAGACAGACAGACAGACATACAGACAGACAGACAGACAGCGAGACAGACAGACAGACAGGCAGACAGACAGACATACAGACAGACAGACAGACAGACAGACATACAGACAGACAGACAGACAGCGAGACAGACAGACAGACAGACAGACATACAGACAGACATACAGACAGAGAGACAGAGACAAACATACTGTGACAGACATACTTGCATTCCATTACAAATCGCCAAGGTAGACCAATATTGTTCACTACACCAGATTGGATTTTCATAAAAACTGGTGCACTGGGTTGTCTACGGCCCAGAATACGATTCTGGTATTTTCATTTCTAGGACAAGGAGGTTACGAGACACAGATTAGGAACTTTTTGAGCTAGCAGAGAAAGTTTCTAAAGAAAATCATTTTTATATTTGTATTGTAGCAATTAGCTCACGAAACCTATTTATCATTTGGAAGCGGACGATCTGTCCAATGCGATAAAAATAAGTGTGACCATGCCAAGTTAACCTTTGACCTCGTGACCTCGTGACATTTCATTGACCCTGTGACTTTTAACAAACCATATTTTGACATTCTTAGCTTATAGCTGATTGGTACCCAATCAATTGTCTATCTGATGACGTATTGTTATTCTTGCAATGCCGAATGCGTAATGGGTCACAGAGATCAAATGTCATGGTCTGACATGGACTCCAGATAATAGTATTTTACGTAACTAGGAATATATCCGATATGGATGTCATATATAGGCTACTTGACCGTAGATTACGACGGTGATATCGTCCAGTACGCCAGAGGTCATAAAGACCACGTGTGGGTCAGTGCCCTGACCTCAATATAATGGATTTGTTTGTGTTGTAGAAGTCGTAGATGTGATCTCATTTTGAAGCGATTATATCAGGCTTAATTGCATTAAAGGTCACGGTAGTCACATATGAGCCAGTTGCCTGTCCTTAAGCTGAAACTTCAGGTGTGCATTATAGGAGGTGTTTGATATGGGAGCGTTTGAGAATATCATTCCAGGCCATGGGTGGGCGCGTGCAGGAGTAGATTCAGATTCGTGTATTGTCGTAGCATCCACATTGGAGGCTTTTCATGCTCTTAGGTCCTTTGTACATACATAAAAACGGTAGTTAAATGTTGCACTTCAACATGCATCACACAGCTATCCACGAGATTCGTAAATTGTTTATCTGCTTAATAAAGCTTGTATTACGCATTTTTTAACTGTCTCAGCCCGTGCTATAAAATCATAACTGTGTTGGTTGTACTTCTGCACACCGCCATACACGAGTTGTATCCTGCATATTTCGGTTCTTATTCGTGGTCGTCGAAATTCATCAACTTTGCATGTATGATTATCGTATCTGATACAAAACAGTCGGTCTGGGATTGGTACAGGTTGTCCGGATTGAATGGCCCAGTAAACTGCGCACACGCGATGATATGTGACTGAATTTGCTGCGCTGAGCAAATTCAGTTCACGCAATACATCTGATGTGGGATCGAAACTCGTTGACCACTGATCACCTTGACACAGAAATTCATAATTTGTTGTACCCGGTGTAGTTCAGTGCTACCACAGGTATGTGCCGTAAATTGCGATGCAGTAGCGTAAAGGGGACAATACACGAGCTGCGACTATCGGTCACGTGGCGTTCCGCGGGATGACGTGACGTGCGTGCACTAGAGTGACGTGACGTGCGTGCACTAGAGCTGCCAACAGTCCGGTGCATTTACCAACAACGCTGGCAATGTGTTCGTGTACGTTAAATGTTAAACCCGGACTTGTGGATAGCAACTGTCGTTGACATCTGATCACCGAATCTAGCAGGCACATCAGGAACCATTGAACGGGCTCCAAGCGACCCCATTTGTGTTTTAGCGGTACTTGCTTGCGTAGGACATGCTTGGTTGCTTGGTTAGAACAAAACCAGCTATGCAACGTTAAGAGCACCAGTTCAACGGTAGCTTTTATATTCTGGAGTTCGGATTTGCGTCGGCCAACTGGTGTCTGGGTGTCGTCGTCCCGCTGTACCATTGTAGCTCCTGGCACGTTTATCTCCTCCTCTCTACTCTCGTACGCAAATATTATTTGCGAAATGGCGTGCCAGAGACAGTTAAGGCCTCCGCCCTGGAAAATACCAGAGGCTACCGGTTGTGCTTCTGAAAGGTGATTGATCATTGCGATCTCGGGTTTCATCCTGCTGCGTATGTCGAGACAATTTTTGAACCAGGTGGTTGACATATCATATCATCTAAGTCTTTCCAAAAGAATTTCGTGGGAAATGACACCAAAGAATTTTGATAAATATAATAGAGCTAAGATATCTGCATTGTCAAATGATGTGCTGCTCGGCAAATTGTATCGGTGAGGACTGCGAGCACAGATTCAGCTGACCGGAAGCGTCGGTATCCATGCTGAGCATCGGAAAATAACTCATGGTTGTTAAAGAATACGGAAAGTCGTTCCTGTACTCGGCGTTCTAAGATGTTTATCACTGAGGATGAAGGCGAAATGGACAGAGTGTCAGAGGTTTTGATGCGTCACGTTTTGATGCGTCACGTTTTGATGCGTCACGTTTCTTTGATATCGCTGGGACAATCACGTGTTTCCATGGCGCCGGGACTTCTCCTGCGGAATGCTACTGTCAATGTCTAGGAAAACATGACCTATTGTAGTGAAGTCTCGTTCGTTGGCAGCGTGATGAAGTCTAAGGAGGTTCGTGTAGCGATAACGCCCGTTCAAAGTACGACGGTACGTTTGCGTTATATTTGACGGTTAATATTAGTAAGGGGCATTATCGCTACGCGAGGCGCCTAGGCTTTATCACGCTGCCAACGAACGAGACTTCACTACACTATGCCCCGAAAAAAGCATACGGAACATATCAACGATGACGCCATATCTACCAGTAAAACGAGAAGGTTTCACGCTAGGAATGATACGCCGGAATGTCTGTAGAGTCACAGGTTCCAGTGTACAATGTGTACGTGTAAGTGCACGTGGCAACAATACAGGCATTTTGAACACTGGTGGAAGTACGCTGGCCGCGGTAGTCGGGCTGACTCATTCATTTGGTATTCATTTGACATGTCGGGAGCACAGTTCGGTACGGCAGTAGTGCATTACTTCGAGCCCACCACAGGGCGGAGTGCTGAACACAACTTGTGCAGGCCGGCTTCGCGCAACCCGCGGGAGAAATACTCGGAGTTGTCTCTCCGCACTGTCACGGGACACCACCAACTGACGTTACGGCTCTCCTCCCTGGTGCCCAGATGCCGCAGGGCCGTGGTCTCTACGCACCGCCACACGATATCGCCGACTGACGTCACGGTACTTCTCCATCAGTAGTACGTCACGGTACGTCACGGTACGTCACGGTACGTCACGGCACTCCCTGCGACATCTGGTCTCCGGGTGCCGCAGGGCTCGTCGGCGCGCCATCAGGGTATGCGCATCGGCTGTGATGTGGGATGCGCCGGTCATCGGTGGCTTCACGCGCCGGAAAGGTGCACCGACGTCCAACAGCGGTGTGAACACTCGCAGGGACGCGCCTCCCACTTGATGTCCGGTGTGTCGGTTGTGAGCACGTTGTTCCAGTCGGCGTGGAGCAACATTCGGTCGAATCCGTCGTTGTTGATGCATGCGCTTCGGCGTTCGCCGCTCAACGACAGGACCTCTGCGAATCGTGCCGCTCTGCTACCGTAGCACTATTCTCGTAAAATCGTGTGGCGTACCGTAGTGCCATCTAGTGACTACACCGCGAACTACTGCTGTCGGCTGATTTGTCGCTTCGGCACGTGTGGTGGTTACTGGTGTGAACTGGTAGGTTGCAGGGGCGGTCCGTGGCACCCCCATAAGATGAGGCAGAAAAAAATCGCGACTGTACCCCCCCCCCCCCCAGTCCCCCTCCCCAGAACAAAATGTCCTCGGACTTTCCCCACTTTATTTCTTTGGTTCCGAAAATTCACAGCTGTTTCTCTCAGAGGGTGCCTCTGGCTGAATATTTTGAGGTGGATTCCATAGATCCAGGAGCAGATCCAGGAATAATGTTGGCTCAGATAAAAAGTTTCTGATCACAATTGTTTGAAAAACTACACTTCATTCAGTCATGCTAAGTTGTGCATGTAGTAAGGTAAACTAAAGCAAACATTAAGCAAGATATTTGAGTCAAATGGGTCTTTACATGACTGCTTCTTCAAACACACACAAAAATATATTGTATGGACTGCCAGCAATTTTTTCTAATATACGTATGACTACTTTTGTTCATTCTACACAAGCATGACGCACCAAAAAATGTTATTTAAGGAAAATTCAATCAGTTTTTCTTGCCAAACAAAAACTGAATTTTTTATTGATATGGAAGCCCCTGAGAGCAAATCAGAAACAAGAATACATCAACTAGACTTGTTGAAGCTTACCCAGCAACTTCTTTAGGTGCCATTTCTTTGGGAAATAACATATAAGCAAGATTTTCTTTCTTTGAAATCATGATGTCACCTAGCATTGATACTGCAGATGATCCTCCAGTGATGTAGAGATATTAGGTGATCCAACATCAGTAGGATTGGGTTATCGAATATCAATAGGTTTAGGTGATCTAGCATCAGTAGATTATGTTAGGTTAGGTCAGGTTAGGTTGGGTTATGTTTTTATTGTAACATTACATTATTCTTCAATATATGCTGCCCCACACAACAAACTTTTTCTGTATGCTTCCCATACTTTGTTGAAGTGCGGGGTACAGCCTACATCTGCATTGTCACAAAATATGTTTTTTTTCTGTGGCTGTTTGAAATGTTATTTGATAGATTTTGATGTTCTTTTCAGTAAATTCATGCGTTCGGGTGTTTTATGAATTCTTGGAATTCATCATTCCAATGTAATGTTCATGAAGGTGACCAAGATGATGGCACCACTCATTTTCTGTGCAAATGCTTACTTTTCAGGTTGTGAGCAAAATAACACCAAAAAGTGGGCTTTGAGTTAGGTAACAAGTGAAAGAAAAATTAGTTTTTATTTCATTTTTAAATGAAATAAAAAAAAATTTAGTTGAAATAAAAGAGTTAGTTTAAAAATGAAATAAAAACGCAACATAACAACCTAACCTAGACTAACCTCACTTTGGATAATTTTTTTTAAAGGGGAAAAATTTAAGGAATTTATTTTCTTAAATTTTTTGAAGTAAGAAAACAAAGCCCATCCTAACCTAACCTCAGCTGCTTTTGAAGAAAAAATGAGTTTAAAAATTTAACAAAAAATAACAAAAAATATAACTTAAAAAACCTAAACTAACCTAACCAAACCAAACCTAACCCATTTGTTTCCTTTATGGAGGGAAATGGGTGTAAAAACTTAATTTTGTTTGTTTGTTTGTCTTGTTACCACGATAAAGCACAATAATACCTTCTTTTCTTGGTGAAATGACTGCTTATTGAGATATAAGTACAACTTGAAGTGCTTATGTCAAAAAAGTTTCCATTTCCCAAAGATATAATGTAAAATTATTTCAAATTACATCAAGATACACATTTATGCGTTGTGTAGATCCCAAAAGTTGGTTTTGAATCGTTTGTACAGCCAAGTAAAAACAAATTCTCACAAATTTTCAAATTCCTTGGGTTTGGAAAGCTTAGTCGGTGCCTAATTACCTAAGCTACTAAGCTAAGATGCTACTAGGTTTTGCATAATTTGAGACTGAAGGACAAGTTTGCTCTAAATCAGACTGTTTTTTTTTTGTTGGCTGGACTGATATATCCGCCCTGGAAACACTAGTGAATGCATGGAATGTACAGAGCTGACTAAGCATCACATCAAAGTTCAGCAAGAGCCCACTGGTCACAAACAAACCTCCTCGTTGGGCTTTCGGTTCTAGTATTTGCCACTTCTCGTACCTACCTAAGTGGGTGGGTAGGTAACTTGCTCCTGCCCTTCAATTCCTCACATTGCCATATTTTCACGAATAAATTGGAACATTTTTGTGCAAAACATGGCCCCATGTACCTCAAAAGTGTCCCTCACACAGCGATCTCCATTAAGAATGGAATGGACTGCACTCCAAAAAGTCCGCATACCCTGCGCTTGTTATGAAACGAATGCGCTATATATGGCGATATGTGTCAGAGACATGCCTTTGCCGACCGGTGAGAGGGCTGTTTTGAAGCTGAGATGTAAATGTGAACTTCAATTTTCACCATAATTACGAGTCACCAATGCATATTTGTTTCCAGTTTTTCAACTTTGCTATTTTCCGGTGGATGAAAGCATCATATGTATGAAAATATCATACAAAAATACTTCCCAGCTCTACTCAGGTGAGGCACTGGCTTAGTGCCTTACATGGGCCGACCGCCCCTGGTAGGTTGTCAGCATCCGGAGCAGCAATCATCAAAGTTTCCTCTCGTTTCAGTAGACAGAGATTCCGGGCGCCGGTGAGTGCGATGGTACTCCCTGAGTACTTGGCTATGTGTTGAAGTTGCATTTCGAAGTCGTCAAGGTCAGTTGATGTTTGTCTCATGGAATTTGCTGGATGACGATGAAGAGAAGCAAGTAAAAACAGGCGTCTTTGCCTTACACCAACCTGACACCAAATAATTTCGACATTTGATGTCACGCAGTTGTTGCGGCAGGTCGTGGTAATACAGCCACTCTCAAGCTGTCTCTCACCAGAGCACCAACCCCACCACGCCCACTCACCCAAGGGCTCCGCTTTGCCCGGGCGACCCAGACCACTCCCCACGATAAAGGTCTTATCGCTGGGCTCACCTATTATGACCACTAGAAATCCCAGCATGACTGAAAATAAATAACTGAGCTGCTATGTTGGCTTGTCACGGACATGTTGCCGTGCCTCTAACATACACTTTGAAGACTGATTCCCAAGCCCGGTGCTGATTCGACGTGACATACCCTGTCCTGTCTCGTTTTACTATGTTGGCTTGTCACCGACATGTTGCCGTGTCTCTAACATACACTTTGAAGACTGATTCCCAAGCCCGGTGCTGATTCGACGTGACATACCCTGTCCTGTCTCGTTTTACTATGTTGGCTTGTCACCGACATGTTGCCGTGTCTCTAACATACACTTTGAAGACTGATTCCCAAGCCCGGTGCTGATTCGACGTGACATACCCTGTCCTGTCTCGTTTTACTATGTTGGCTTGTCACCGACATGTTGCCGTGTCTCTAACATACACTTTGAAGACTGATTCCCAAGCCCGGTGCTGATTCGACGTGACATACCCTGTCCTGTCTCGTTTTACTATGTTGGCTTGTCACCGACATGTTGCCGTGTCTCTAACATACACTTTGAAGACTGATTCCCAAGCCCGGTGCTGATTCGACGTGACATACCCTGTCCTGTCTCGTTTTACTATGTTGGCTTGTCACCGACATGTTGCCGTGTCTCTAACATACACTTTGAAGACTGATTCCCAAGCCCGGTGCTGATTCGACGTGACATACCCTGTCCTGTCTCGTTTTACTATGTTGGCTTGTCACCGACATGTTGCCGTGTCTCTAACATACACTTTGAAGACTGATTCCCAAGCCCGGTGCTGATTCGACGTGACATACCCTGTCCTGTCTCGTTTTACTATGTTGGCTTGTCACCGACATGTTGCCGTGTCTCTAACATACACTTTGAAGGCTGACTCCCAAGCCCGGTGCTGATTCGACGTGACATACCCTGTCCTGTCTCGTTTTACTATGTTGGCTTGTCACCGACATGTTGCCGTGTCTCTAACATACACTTTGAAGGCTGACTCCCAAGCCCGGTGCTGATTCGACGTGACATACCCTGTCCTGTCTCGTTTTACTATGTTGGCTTGTCACCGACATGTTGCCGTGTCTCTAACATACACTTTGAAGGCTGACTCCCAAGCCCGGTGCTGATTCGACGTGACATACCCTGTCCTGTCTCGTTTTACTATGTTGGCTTGTCACCGACATGTTGCCGTGTCTCTAACATACACTTTGAAGGCTGACTCCCAAGCCCGGTGCTGATTCGACGTGACATACCCTGTCCTGTCTCGTTTTACTATGTTGGCTTGTCACCGACATGTTGCCGTGTCTCTAACATACACTTTGAAGACTGACTCCCAAGCCCGGTGCTGATTCGACGTGACATACCCTGTCCTGTCTCGTTTTACTATGTTGGCTTGTCACCGACATGTTGCCGTGCCTCTAACATACACTTTGAAGACTGACTCCCAAGCCCGGTGCTGATTCGACGTGACATACCCTGTCCTGTCTCGTTTTACTATGTTGGCTTGTCACCGACATGTTGCCGTGCCTCTAACATACACTTTGAAGACTGATTCCCAAGCCCGGTGCTGATTCGACGTGACATACCCTGTCCTGTCTCGTTTTACTATGTTGGCTTGTCACCGACATGTTGCCGTGCCTCTAACATACACTTTGAAGACTGACTCCCAAGCCCGGTGCTGATTCGACGTGACATACCCTGTCCTGTCTCGTTTTACTATGTTGGCTTGTCACGGACATGTTGCCGTGCCTCTAACATACACTTTGAAGACTGATTCCCAAGCCCGGTGCTGATTCGACGTGACATACCCTGTCCTGTCTCGTTTTACTATGTTGGCTTGTCACCGACATGTTGCCGTGTCTCTAACATACACTTTGAAGGCTGATTCCCAAGCCCGGTGCTGATTCGACGTGACATACCCTGTCCTGTCTCGTTTTACTATGTTGGCTTGTCACCGACATGTTGCCGTGTCTCTAACATACACTTTGAAGACTGATTCCCAAGCCCGGTGCTGATTCGACGTGACATACCCTGTCCTGTCTCGTTTTACTGTGGACAATATGAATATATTCATCTACGTTCGTGAAAAGAACAATGGCGAAAGACATGAAGCGCTATGTGAATATATATATGCTTCGGGTCCTTTTAACAGAACCATTCAAACAACATGTGTACATCTGTTTGATGTCCGAAAATCATAAGGTCAGGTCATGTCACGCCGTATGGTCAGGTCAAGTAGGTTCAAGCTTAAATACCCCGGTATCTCACCTTTGAAGTAGACAAATGTGCTTCCAAGAAGAACTGATATGACACCGAAATATCTTTGCAAACTGTCCAGCTCTTAACATCGTAGGTCAATCCGCGACAATATATGGATTGATAAAACCATCCCTTCAGCCTCCGCCTATGTGTACAATACTTGGAAAGTAATTCCATTTTCAGGTCAAAGCAGGTTAAAAAGGTGTGATCACACGAGATCACGCCACCTCAGGTCATTGGTTGCCCATCAAAAGTCATATCGCTCGACTTAGATGGCGCTGAAACCGAATTCAAAAATGACTTCACGAGGAACAGCAGCATTCAGTATCAGGTGGCATTGTGTAGAATATACATGGTAAGTGACCATGTATCATTGGTCTGTGACATTATAAACCAGTCTGTTTCGTGTTCTTTATCATTTTCAGTGTGAAACATCATCGCGAATTAAATGTTTCCCGCCCAAGACGGTAAAACGCGGAAATTGACCTGACGCCAGGTCAGTAACTTTAGCATTAATGAAAGTTTCGGGTTAGCAATGTTGTTCGCCAGTGTAGAAATAGCATGATCCGAGTTTGGTCTCGATATGCTGCAGCTTCTCTGAATGGCAGCACTTTGAAGATTTTGAAACATTACTATGTTAAATTTTCCCAGGACAATGACCGTTGATGGATGCGATTCGAAGCGTGCAGGAGATATGCAAAGACGATATGTAAGAAGGTACTGAAATTATCGTGTCTCTGCGTCTGCTCATTCAGTCGCTATCCCAGGAAGGACATGACGAGGGGCATAGGGACTCTCGATAGCCCTTCCCCATCCGCACGACGAGGATTAATTTTGTTTTTGTGTGGGCCCGGCCCGCGCAACAATCTGGTGTTGCTTGTAATCTGCGACCTATCCTGAGTGACCGGAGTTCATTGTTAGAACCGTAGCTTACCTTAGGACAAGACCTAAACAATTTGACCCTAAAACAGAGCTTCGCCACCCATAGCTTAACTAAAAACTACAGACTTCGATGACCTTAGTCTGAGATGTAAAATTTCCCAAGGAAAATTCCCCTACCCCTCTCCCAGTTCAAATATGCTTGAGTTAGATCACAATCAACTGACCGCTATGCTGGAAGTGATCTCGACTCCAACCAAAATGCCACAGCGCACCGCTTTCGGGGGGTGCGAAAAAGCTGTGTTTGCCCTGCGCCAACAGAGATGCTTGACGGGAAACAGGCACGAGTCGCAAAACGTAGCTGAAGTAGCCAGTGCAAGCCGGATGAAACCGGATTCAGCCGGTCGCCTGTCTTCAGTTTTATGCGCAGTCAGGCTGCGTCTTCAAAAATCCAGTCGTGACAAGGTCTGGTCCGTGCGCAGCGGCTGCCGGGGAGAAGGGCGACTCGGGTCATCTCTTCCACATCTTCGCCACACCGAATGGTGGACAATGGACACAAGTTAACACACCGCCCATCGGCTGACGCAAAGAAGTGGAGACTGGCCACACCTTCAACACCTTCGCCACCTCAAGTGGCGGACAATGGACAAAAATTAACGTACCGCACAGTGGCTGATGTAAAGAAGGGAGACTCTGGTCGTACCTTCACCATCTTCACCACCCCAAGTGGCGAACAATGGACACAAATTAACATAGATAGATCAGTTTTTCGGGCACTGGCGCAAGCAGGCAATCGCAACAAATGTGTTCCAAGCAACAATTCACAGAACGCTCGGCGAGTCCTTTCCCTGTGTTTGCGGAGAAAGTGTTGCGGATAACGTCAGCTCAAGCCGATTTGGAGACGCAACCTTGAAGGATAAGGTCAGTTCAAGCCCGCTTGGAAGCGTAACCTTTAAGTTCAAGCCCCTTGTAGGCGTAACCTTTAAGGATAAGCTCTGTCCAAGCCTGCGTGGATGCATAACCTTTACTACCGGGAATGAATTGAGGTAAATACCTCTCCGATTCTGGGCGCACCAATATTGCTGGGAGTTGGCGTTAATCTAGTACCTATGCAGGCGCTTAGACGAAACCAACGGCAGCTGGGTAAGCTCCAGTTTCAGAGTCTGGGCAGGGGAAACAAATAGTAAAAAGGGGCACAGCTTTGAACAATCTGTGACACTGGTTCTCTCTGGCGTGCCACATGTTTAACACTGAGAAAAACAACGCCTTTTCGCATACATTCGCGTGATCGAAGACGTGATGTTAATGATGTTAATGATGTTAATGATGTTAATGATGTTAATGATGTTAATGATGTTCATGATGTTAATGGTGTTAATGATGTTAATGGCTTCGCAACAGCAAACGTTTGGGCTTATCATTGGGTTCATGGTGCGGGCTTGATTCATATGTCATCTTCATGTAGCGTAATGTCAACCCAAATGTCACTTACATAGACACGTCTATCATACGCCAGCACACTACACATATCCTACTGCAGCACACATATGCTGCCACTAGCAGCACACCACACATATCCCATTGGTGGACATCGATAACCATACGCCAGCACATACTCCCATTGGTGGACATTAATAACCATACGCCAGCACATACTCCCATTGGTGGACATTAATAACCATACGCCAGCACATACTCCCATTGGTGGACATTAATAACCACACGTTAGCACATACTCCCATTGGTGGACATTAATAACCATACGCCAGCACATACTCCCATTGGTGGACATTAATAACCACACGTTAGCACATACTCCCATTGGTGGACATTAATAACCACACGTTAGCACATACTCCCATTGGTGGACATTAATAACCATACGCCAGCACATACTCCCATTGGTGGACATTAATAACCACCCGTTAGCACATACTCCCATTGGTGGACATTAATAACCATACGCCAGCACATACTCCCATTGGTGGACATTAATAACCATACGTTAGCACATACTCCCATTGGTGGGCATCAATAACCATACGTTAGCACATCCTCCCATTAGTGGGCATAAATTAACTTTCATGGTAACTGATTTTGTACACCAAAGGCGCATTGAGAGTTCAGTAATTGGGTTACAGCTTAGCTTTCGTAAAATATACGATACCTTCAGAAGCAATGCTATGTCAGTCCTATATATTAGACGTGAAAAGGCCTTTATTTTTCGTTTATGATCATTATAATTACGTTCAAGAAGGCCATACATATTTGGGGCACGGTGGACCGTGGTAGTAGATCATTGAATATCTCCACCTCCCTTATCTCCCCCTCCCTTATCTGCCCCTCCCTTATCCTCACGCTGCGTCTAACGCCCGATTATTTCACCTCGCACGCTCTCACAGTGTAGCCGACGCCATTACCATCCCTCTCTCGAGGGGGAGAGAGAGAGAGAGAGAGAGAGAGAGAGAGAGAGAGAGAGAGAGAGAGAGAGAGAGAGAGAGAGAGAGAGAGAGAGAGAGAGAGAGAGAGAGAGAGAGAGAGAGAGAGAGAGAGAGAGAGAGAGAGAGAGAGAGAGAGAGAGAGAGAGAGAGAGAGAGAGAGAGAGAGAGAGAGAGAGAGAGAGAGAGAGAGAGAGAGAGAGAGAGAGAGAGAGAGAGAGAGAGAGAGAGACAGAGACAGAGACAGAGACAGAGACAGAGACAGAGACAGAGACAGAGACAGAGACAGAGACAGAGACAGAGACAGAGACAGAGACAGAGACAGAGACAGAGACAGAGACAGAGACAGAGACAGAGACAGAGACAGAGACAGAGACAGAGACAGAGACAGAGACAGAGACAGAGACAGAGACAGAGACAGAGACAGAGACAGAGACAGAGACAGAGACAGAGACAGAGACAGAGACAGAGACAGAGACAGAGACAGAGACAGAGACAGAGACAGAGACAGAGACAGAGACAGAGACAGAGACAGAGACAGAGACAGAGACAGAGACAGAGACAGAGACAGAGACAGAGACAGAGACAGAGACAGAGACAGAGACAGAGACAGAGACAGAGACAGAGACAGAGACAGAGACAGAGACAGAGACAGAGACAGAGACAGAGACAGAGACAGAGACAGAGACAGAGACAGAGACAGAGACAGAGACAGAGACAGAGACAGAGACAGAGACAGAGACAGAGACAGAGACAGAGACAGAGACAGAGACAGAGACAGAGACAGAGACAGAGACAGAGACAGAGACAGAGACAGAGACAGAGACAGAGACAGAGACAGAGACAGAGACAGAGACAGAGACAGAGACAGAGAGAGAGAGAGAGAGAGAGAGAGAGAGAGAGAGAGAGAGAGAGAGAGAGAGAGAGAGAGAGAGAGAGAGAGAGAGAGAGAGAGAGAGAGAGAGAGAGAGAGAGAGAGAGAGAGAGAGAGACAGAGAGAGAGACAGAGACAGAGAAGAGACAGAGACAGAGACAGAGACAGAGACAGATACAGATATATATATATATATATATATATATATATATATATATATATATATATATATATATATATATATATATATATATATATATATATATATATATATATATATATATATATATATATATATATATATATATATATATATATATATATATATATATATATATATATATATATATATATATATATATAGATATATATATATAGAGAGAGAGAGAGAGAGAGAGAGAGAGAGAGAGAGAGAGAGAGAGAGAGAGAGAGAGAGAGAGAGAGAGAGAGAGAGAGAGAGAGAGAGAGAGAGAGAGAGAGAGAGAGAGAGAGAGAGGTTGTGCGCGGCGCCTGCCAGCTAGCTGCGATGACTTCGTCTGCCAATTAACTACCAATTAATTAATTAGTTAACTCTACGACGGGATGGTTCAGCGGGGCCGCGGCAGCTCAGCCTGTAGCAAATCGAAACAAGGATGTGATTTGATGTAGATAATGCTGCCAAATGTTGAAACTATCGCACATCACATGATGAATACTTCGCACCTGATTCCGAACCTTTCGGAAAGACCACTACCTTCATAAGATTACAGCACGTGCGTAGAGAGGAAGCCAAACATGCGGGTTATCCAAGCAGTTCAATATAAACTATGGCTGAGCTAGCCGAGTTGTACAAATGAAGTACGAAGGTTAAAATTAAATCCAAAAAGCCTTCATCTGGCACCGCCCGTGACTTGGTGTAAGCACCTCTTATAAAAGGTAAAATTTCGGTAGAAAATCTCAAGCGTCTCAATTTTTACACTCTGATGCGATGTTTGGAAAACATACCACTCCTCTTTTAGTCTTACCTCGAACCGCCGTAGTCTTACCTCGAATACGAGTAAGTGAATTTCCAGCCAGCCAGAACTCACAGAAACGTCGTGTAGCGAGTATTATCGACGTAACTTATGAAAAGCGCGTGACTGGACACACCTCGGTAACAGCATGCCGCCCGAACAACTCACCTGGAGCCGCCTCTGACCAAAAATGACGTTCGCGAACTTCCAGAACATCTACCGGAGAAGAATATATAACAAAGAATAAGAATAAGAATGCGAATAAGAATAAATAAATAAGAATAGTGCTCATGCAAGAATAAAGCACTTTGACACCAATACACACTTGCATGCATCTTGCAGCATGCGCCTATCAGACAAGTAGGCTGGTCTCCCGAAATGGTGGGGCAGCGCTCTACCTAGCGCCACACCTAGTTCATCCCCGGTGATGACGAATGACTCAAGGCAGCACCAGGACGCCGATGACATCCGAACATGCCTCATCAGATCAGATCAGATCATCCCGACTCAAACCATCCCGACTCAGATCATCCCGACTCAAACATGCCTCCACTCAACTTCAGGAGGACACAACGGCTGTGCGGCTACCACATTAAAAGTAAATCCATTAAAAATCACCCGGCACAGCGCTGCTTTGCGCCTGCAAGAGCCCGTGTGGGCGCAAACTTCCGCCGCATGGTGTCCAAATTGCCACGGGTCTCTCAAATCTTAACCTCACATGCCAACCACTGCAGCTCGACCACCCACTAGGCGATTCTGGACACTCAGTCAACCAAAGGTCGAGTACTTGCTCTACGAAAAAAATGGGCTATTACGTCAGCGGAAGTTCTTGGCCCCCTCCACAAATTCGCCGATGACAACAATCACAAAATACAGTATTCACGGATGGGTCGAAACACGAGGTCAAGGTAGGCATCGGCATCACTGGACCAGGCCTTAGGCTTTCCAAGCGTCTACCGGATAAATTACCCATCTACCCCGCTGAAGCACTGGCCATTCTGGCCGCTATCTCCTTTCTCATGAGGCGTGAAGCTAGAAACGTAGTAATTTGCTCAGATTCCAAATCCGTCCTTCAGTCTTTAGTTCATCAGCAACACCCACGACTGTTCACATCCAGTCCTGGACAGAATCTAACAAATCGTAGCCCATAAAGTGAACAACAACTTTTCCTTCCTCTGGATACCGGGCCACGCCAACATCCCAGGTAGCGAAGAAGCAGATCGGCTCACAAAGCAAGCCATAGCATTAAACACTTACCCTAATATGGAATATTTGGTAGACGATTGCAAAGCACTCCTACAACACCACCTACGTCAGCATCACCAGAACACATGGACACAACACAACTCTACGCAACACAAATCGAACCACACCAACAACATCAAATCAACGGTAGGCACGTTGAACACATCAAACAGATCACATCAAATCAATCTCACCGACAAAAGGAAGTCATCCTCACTAGACTTAGAACTGGTTGCACTAAACTAGCACAGCCCCAACTAGAGGATGACCAATATACAGCACCTTACAGCGACACCTGCAACACCACATTATGCATAGGCCACATCCTGCTAGACTGTAGTACCTTTACCGCTCAAAGACAACCACTTAATGCCTTCTTAATGCCTTGTCGCTTCCATCGCTTCTGAGTGACAAGCATCCATAACTCCTTCAATTGGTGTTTGAATATCTGTACGTCAGAAAACTAGCAGGAGCACTGTTGACACCACATCACCAACACTCACTTCAACACGCAATCCATGCCGGCGATACACGCGAAGGAAACACGTAAATAGCCATCCCCGAATGGCGTCGGACGTACATGAACAGATTTGCTTTCCCATTAGAAATAAATGGTTACCTAGCGGTGCCGTCGGACGTAGATAAGCCGACTTGCTTTTGGGGAAAAAATTACAAAACGTAAAGCGGCTACCCAGAGGAGCCATCAGGCGTCGATGAGCCGAATAGCAAAATGTCGCAGGGAGCAGAATCCTCCCCTAAATTAACTGAGACATTAAAAATCAAACCGGAAGCAGACTGAGATATTTTCCCCTGACAGCATACTCAGGTGAATTCCCTTAGGTGAATTCCCTAAATATCTTAACATCACATAAATATGTCAGTACATCTGCTGAAGGGGAATGCAAGAAATGAAGGACCTCCTGATGAAACATCAAACAGGAGTGGCACAGGAGTGGCACTAACTCGAAATTGCCGGGACGGGAAGCGATTTGTTCACGTTGCAAGACTCCTTCAAAGACGCTTTCTCCCAAAGTGGGAGGCTTTCGAAAGCTTTCAGTTTGTAGTGCATGCACAGAGTGCACACATCAGACAATAGTCAGAGTTTGTGAACAGCAGGCCGTGGTCAGCAAGTGATGTCGGCAGAAGTGAAGTATACGGCAGTAACAGTAACAGCAACAGTATCAGTTACAGCAACAGAATAGCTACAGCAACAGTAACAGTAACAGGGACGACGGCAGAGCGACATTAACAGTAGTAGTAACCGCAACGGAAACAGAAACAGTGACAATAATAGCGGCAGTGTGAAAGTAACAGTAATAGCGACAGAGTGACAGCAGCAGCAACAGTAACAGTAACAGCAACAGCAACAGCAACAGCAACAGTAACACCAACAGCAACAGTAACAGCAGTGACGACCACCAGTGTTCCGGGAAGCAGTACGGACGGACCGCTGATCTCGGCCAGCTGGGCGGCTTCGCCACGGCAGAGGTTCTCGGAAGGCACCAGCACGTGGGGCAGCACGTAATGACCGGGTCTGTTACGACATCGACAGTTCGTGTTTGCGGTGCGATTGCGATGACCCACAGCCGGTGGGGGGGGGGGGGGGGCGGCCTCCGCCAGCACTTGCAGTGCAATCCAACCGGGATTCCTGCGCTCTAGACGCCCACGTGGTGCTGCCGCGGGGCGGGGCAGCGTACTCACGCGGAAGTCCATCAACTGCAGCCCACGCACTTGCTGACTTCACCTGTGACGTGTGCAAATTGGAGCCAATCAGGTGTCTGGTTCTGTGCGCCTGCGGCCACGTCATCTCTCTGGGGGCGGCATGCAAATGGCAGCCTCCGAGGGAGACGGGTGTCTCCGTCCCCACTCCCCAGATCAGAACAATTCTGATCTCTTCTTGTGAGCTCAGTGGATCATGATCTCTGCGCGGGGACGAGTGGTCTAGGGGTAAGATGCTCGTCTCACAATCGAAGGGTTGTGGGTTCGAGTCTCACCTGTCGCTACTCTTCGCCCGCGATCAATCGGCGTGAGATATTGGCGACGCTACATGACTCAAGGGTCGACGTGTCGTAAAACCAATAACCAACCAATAACCAACCAACATGATCTCTGCGCGTTCATTGGTCCATGCACCTACATACACGATCGGTCAAAAACTGCCAGCAAGTGTGTGGCTGCACGGTACGTTCTATGATGCAAATTAACAGGAACTGGTTTTAAACAGCAATTTCGCAAAACAAGATAAATCCGGTGCTGCCGGAACACCACGTGGTGGGTGCTGCAGTTCCAACACTTGCCATGCCACAGTTGCAACACTTGACATGTCACAATTTTGCATCAGTTGCCATGACACGGTTGCAACGCCTGCCATGATACAGCTGCAAAAATGTTCATGCCATACTGCAACATCTGTCATACTACAGCTTAACACTTGTCACGCCAAAGTTGCAACACCTGTCATGCCACAATTGCAACACTTGCCATGTCATAGTTTTGCAACATTTGTCATGCTACAGTTGCAACACTTGACATGCCAACAGCTGCAACACTTGCCTTGCCACAGTTGCAACACTTGACATGACATAGTTTTACAACACTTGCCATGCCACGGTTGTAACATTTGTCATGATACAGTTGCAAAACAAAATAATATGCCACACTGCAACACCTGCCACGTTACAGGTTAACACTTGTCATGCCAAATTTGCAACACTTGTCCTGCCACAGTTGCAATACTTGCCATGCTACAGTTGCAACACTTGCCATGCTACAGTTGCAACACTTGTCCTGCCACAGTTGCAACACTTATCCTGCCACAGTTGCAACACTTGTCTTGCCACAGTTGCAACACTTGCCATGCTACAGTTGTAACACTGGGCCTGAGCATACGTCCCAGGACTTGGGCGCTTAGTTTTGACGTTGAAAAATCGGACAAACATGTGGAGTTGCAGTGGATTTGAGTAACTTGAAAAGCGGCCGGGATGCCAAGGCGCCGCCGGGAGAGACTGGTTACTGTGACGACTGACGCGCACAGTGAACACTTGCCACCACTTCCTGGCAGAGGGTGTGAGCTCGGTGTACCGCACGGCATCAGTAGATGGGTCAGAAGCGAGGTTAAAAGCGGGGTCAGTAGCGGGGTCAGTAGCGGGGTCACTGGCAGGATCGGTGGCGGTTTCAGTGGTGAGATCAGTGGCGGTTTCAGTGGTGAGATCAGTGGCGGCGTCAGTAGCGGAGTCAGTGGCGGAGTCAGTTGTAGGGTCAGTGGCGGGGTCAATGGCAGGGCAGGGTCAACGGCGATGTTCGTGGCGGGGTTAGTGTCGGGATGAGTTGCAGGTTCAGTGACAGGTTCAGTGGCGGTGTCAGTGGCGGTGCCAGTGGCGGTACCAGTGGCGGTGTCAGTAGCGGTGTCAGTGGCGGTGTCAGTAGCGGTATCAGTAGCGGTGTCAGTGGCGGTGTCAGTGACATATTCAGTGTCGGTGTCAGTGGCGGTGCCAGTAACAGATTCAGTGTCGGTGTCAGTAGCGGTGTCAGTAGCGGTGTCAGTGGCGGTGTCAGTGACAGATTCAGTGTCGGTGTCAGTGGCGGTACCAGTGGCGGTGCCAGTAACAGATTCAGTGCCGGTGTCAGTAGCGGTGTCAGTAGCGGTGTCAGTGGCGGTGTCAGTGACATATTCAGTGTCGGTGTCAGTGGCGGTGCCAGTGGCGGTGTCAGTGTCGGTGTCAGTGGCGATGTCAGTAGCGGTGTCAGTAGCGGTGTCGGTGGCGGTGTCAGTGACAGATTCAGTGGCGGTGTCAGTAGCGGTGTCAGTGGCGGTGTCAGTGGCGGTGTCAGTGACAGATTCAGTGGCACCATCAGCGGCAGGGTTGCCGCGTTGGCAGCGGTGCCGCACCAGACCGATCCGGCCGTGTCCGGATCCGAGCGGCGTGTCGTCTGGCGTGCCTCGTTCCGCACGGCATCACGTAAACACGCGGGCCGTAGCGTGGCCGATTGGCCCCGCGGGCTGACCAGTGGCTGCCCGGCACCACACAGGGACAAGTCTGGCCAGGACGGCGGACCATTCACGTCAACAAACATGTCACGTTCAACCCTTCTTTGCGGCAGATGTATGCATGCGTTCATTTGAGGGCTGCTGCATTCTGTTCGGCCACACATTACTGCTCACTCGGCATAATTTTATTGTTGCGTATAATTATCTGGAAGAGTGCTAAGTGTGCAAGCAGTTCGTGACGACGGCGGTCGCGTGGCCAGTACTGGGCATATACCATAAGGATATCGATATCGCTATATATATGAATATATACATATATATATATATATATATATATATATATATATATATATATATATATATATATATGTGTGTGTGTGTGTGTGTGTGTATATGTATATCCACATTTGTATGTGCATGTATGCATGTATTAGCAAACGACACCATTGGGAGCGCTGGACAAGCCATGGGGTTACACTACTGCATACACAGAATGGAATGCCAAAGGCGACAGAAAGCTCATGGGACGTCGGAGCGGTGCTCTCTTTCAGGTCGGGAATGACATGCGCTATGTGTGGCACTTTTTTTTTCGCAGAAGTGTAGGTATTTCTGCAACGCGTGAAACCTACTTCGACAATTCGATGCGGTGCATTCAAAGTTGAGCTACGTGCCTCACATTGGGCTGAAGAGCCAGCCTGCGGAGACAGCGCCTGCAATGTTGGCACGTGCGATTTGACATACGATTCGCTTCGGCCGGAATGGGCTGCGAGCTCGGCGTGTTCTGGTTCGTCTGCCGAATAGGGAGTGCGTATTTCCACCTCACATACACTGTGCCAAATTGCCGGACTGGCGTGAGTGCCACGCTCTGTCACCACCACTGTTGTTCCACATTGTTTCCTCTCAGTTCGTGGCCACCCAAAGTTGAGCAGGACAACTTCTGAGCGCATGTCCACCCCCCCTCCCCGCTCAACAGATCTTCCCTGGAGTAGCGCGAGCAAGGAAGTTCCGATACGGTGATGTGCGAATATTGCCAAGTGGTGATCAGAGGTGTCAAGTTCCGATACGGTGATGTCGTGCCAATATTACCGAGTGGCGATCACGTGGGCCTTACCGTGAGTCACGGTAAGGGCCACGTGATCGCCACTCGGTCACGGTCACGCGAACGTCACGGTCCGTGACGTTCGCGTGAGATTTGCAAGTGTGAACAGATGAGGATCCACTGGAGTTGGCCCACTGGGCATGCTCGAGTGAGCCTCACCACGAAGCTCGATCTTGAGTCCAGTCATGCTTCTACTATTCACTAGTGACCTCTCGCAGTGACCTCTGTCCCACACGGACAGATTGCTATGTGAGCCGATGCTGGACTCCGGACTCCGATGCTGGACTCCGGACTCCGATGCTGGATCCGGACTCCGATGCTGGACTCCGGACTCCGATGCTGGACTCCGGACTCCGATGCTGGACTCCGGACTCCGATGCTGGACTCCGGACTCCGATGCTGGACTCTGGTGCAGCTGCTGGACTCCGGAAAGCGACACGAAATCACGGCCATTGGTCATCGCTTGAATACATCACTGCACTAACTGGTTCATTCAAAATCCATTCAAGGCAAATCCATTCAAAACCGAGATGGTTGTTCTTCAATGTTTTAAACAGCCGTAGGCCTGTGGAGTGCTCTGGCCGTCTGGACGTGTTGAAAATAGTGCCCACTAACTCTGTGAAATTGCAGTGGACGTGTCGTATCCGCTGCTGCGTGTCGGTGTAGCCGTGCATACTTACGAGACTCGCCAGACAGCGTCATAAGCTTCCTCACATTACGAGACGGGTGCTAATTGAGGCGCGAGCGTTCCTTACATAATATACTGTGCGTCTGTGTGGGAAAGTTAGTCAAGCCCAGAAGCGGCGCATTAAAGCATGCATAACTTCGGTGTAAGGATGGTCGCTGGCGCCACCGGGACCATGCATCGCCAACACTGAATAAACTGGGATGGCTCAATGTGGACTTCGTATCCCAAGCAGATGCTCACTCAGCTAAAAATTAATTGGTGAGTTCGACGGCCTAGAACTCATTCGCATTCAGCTGAGTTGTCGCTCAGCTGTGTCGCAATTGAGCACCAGGGTCACAGCTGAAGGTGAGCTCCATGTACGTACACGCTGATTTGACTTATGGTATGAGTGAGGTACTAAATTTTGACGGAAAATGTTCGGCATCTATTCAGTTCTTGCAATTCTTTCCGTTGCTTTCTCCGGACCAAATTCTTGTGTTTTGGTTCTTCAAAACATTTTTGATAAATTCGTGTCCAATTCTACTTATTATTAATATTATGCTAGGCATGTTAATATTATTTTTATGCAAGGTATATTAAGGATCTTACTTCCTACATTACTTGGATGACACTCAAACCTTTCTCTTGAGCACAACCTAATTCGAAAATCGTCAACTTCAACAGTTAATCACATATTTCCAGGGGTTTAACCTGAAACTTGACATTTAGGGTGCCCCATTTTGCACCGATCATGCAAAAGTGCGCCGTATTGTTGTGTTTCCCATTATATATGGTCCTCTGAATCCAATGGTACCAAAATTATCATAATCAAAAAAATTCTAGGGGTCGCGAATTTGTTTTGAACTTTGGGTATTTCAGAAAAATGCAACAAAACAAACATATTCGGTCATAGCGCAGCTCCTAACCGGTCTAGAACCACAAAACAAGTTCATTTAGCCCGATTGGCTTATAACTCAATAGCCTAAACCAATTTTCGTGAACTGAGGTCATAAGGTCATTTTCCATGTGAGGTCAACGGTAGAATTTGGGCCAGAAATTGGCTTTACAGAGATAATTGTCAATTTTTATTGATTGCTTTGCATTCGGATGCAATAAAAACAGGCTTGCGTGATATGTCAGTCACTTTCTGCCATAAGAATGGTATCGTGATGCTTCTGACCACATTTAGCACGAGTGAGTGACTCATTTCTACAAGGAGTGAAATGTCATCATCATGTGCACAAATTTGTATTTGGCTATTGGTTTTGTTGATAAATAAATATGCGTCGTGCTTACTGCCTATGTAATGTGTTTTTGTAGGGGAAAGTAGAAGAGAGAGAGTGATACTGAAACCAAATATCAGTTAAGAAATCTCATAATTTTCACATACATTCGTCCAAAATTTCTGGCATGGTCCTTTAAAATAAAATACTTTTCCATGTCACTAACGATACAAACCAACCTTCGTGTATGGTCTGAATGTCACATACCTACTACTGATCTCTTGGTGATAGCTATAACTCAACTGCTCCTTTTCCCCACAGAACTGTTTCATAATCCACATTATCCCGCTTTGTTTCCGTGAAAATCATGGCGGCAAGTGAAGAGGAAAGTGATGGCGGCACACAGTCTTCACCCAGCGCGCCTGCAACTAGGGCGTCAACAGCAACGTACCTAGTTGGCCATCCAAACTCTTCTATAGGCGGAAGCAAGCTCCCAACCGCACGTCAAGTGCTGAAGCTGTTTTTCCATGCAAACATGAGCACAGAAGACAGAATGGGGGCAATCAAAGAAACGGTGGCGAACGTTCTACCATTCTGGGACATGGCGAGGATCAAGACTATGACAGAGCAAAACTGTTGGATAAAACTCGAAAAACTGTGGGGAGAGTAGCGGCTGCTGCAGAAGAGTAAGAGCAAGGCGTCCCAGGACAAGGTAGACAAATTCACCTCAAAATTAGACGTGCTATGGGATAACGGAGCGGCAGACGCCATCGAGGAGATAAGGCGAAATCGATTGCTTTCGCCGAAAGAGAGTGAGCTGGATATAGCGTTCTATATAGATCAGCGCGGAACGCGACTGGGATATATGAGTGGTAATGACAAGAAGTTCGAAGAAAAGAAAAGACAACAGCAAGCCAGGAACGACGCCGAACGAAGACGAGCTGGTGGAACTGCATCCACAAGCTCAGCATCCACATCCAATAATGAAGACCCACTCACAGAAGCACATGCCGAAGAAACACCAGCAGATGAGACTGACGACGAAGATGCAGAAGCGGCGGCAGCGCAGCCGCGGGTAAAGCGACACGCCAAAAGCATTTCCATCCACCTTCCAAGACACATCATCCAAGCTCCTGCTGTTCTAGAAGTTGCAGATCGGTTCCGCCTGTCGAACCAACAGGTTCGTACTTGATTATGCCTGAATGACCTTACATTCATTTTCTTATGCCGTCATCGCCCATTATTTCCAATGTTTTCACTTGTAATCCCTGGTTATATTTCCTGCTATATACCTTACAGGTACATCCAAAACCTGCACAGTTAAAAAAAAAAATTTACTGCTCTTTTAAACCACAGTACTGCAACATTTTTATTGAACCAGGGTGCGCATTCCGTTCACTTTAATCAAACCGTTCCCAGCTGACCGCGGTTGTGGCCGCGGTCCTGCGCTCAGCGGACCCTCCACCTGACCTCAACCAGTTCAGTATATCGACGGAAACTGCGCGCCGCACACGAGCCTCGCACCGGCGTCACGTGGCAGATGAAGTAAAGAGGGCCTTCGTACCTCCAGACCATGTCGTCGTACATTGGGATGGAAAGATCGTCAAGGTTAGCACCAGCTTATTTTGAACAAATTGTTGGGACATTCGATATCGTGAGATCTTTGTGTATGTCACAGTGTCTTTAATCCAGATGCCACAACTACCAAACAAACATTCATCGAGCTAACCTGATTTTAATCCTATAGAAACTGACCTGACTATATCCATTACTGAAATGTATCACGTTGTACAGGATAGTACCAGGAGAGAGCAACACCGGCTGGCCATCCTCATCTCTGGGCACGGGATAGAGGAGGGCAAGCTCCTTGCCGTCCCACCTGTGGAGGACAGCACCGGACTGAGCCAGGTACGCGCTACAATTCGCGCTTTACAAGACTGGGGCTGTACCGCCAACATCGCGGCCCTCTGCTTCGACACTACGTCGTCCAATACCGGACGCATACAGGGTGCTGTTGTACGACTGGAGGTTCTGCTGGATCGTCAACTTCTGCGCCTCGGTTGTCGCCATCACATCATGGAGCTGGTGATAAACGCTGCTTCTGGAACGGTCTTTGGGAAGACAACATCCCCAACAGATCCACTCTTCGAGATGTTGGGAAGAAGGCATGTTTCTGTGAACATTTACAGTGTCATTCTTACAACCAAATACAACTTTTTTTAAAAATCCAGTTCAACATACAGATTAGTAGGTCCCGCACGTATTTCACTTTCCTTCGTACCTGAGAGGGTTGATACGGAAGCTGATCACTTTTGCCACTCCCAGCTGACCAATAACTTCTATCGCAGGTGGGATGACCTGAATCACAAGGAGTTTACCCGCCTGGATCTCGGAGCCTTCCCAGAGTCTGACTGGCTGCTTCAGCTTCGAGACCGGACGGTCCAGTTCCTCGGCACTGTCACCAAATGGGCCAGACACGACTATCGAGAAGTCGCAGAGATCACGCTGCTCGTCCTCGGGCAGGAGCCGCCACGCGGAGCACGCTTCATGCGTTCATGCCTGTCATCACGCACGATGGATGGCAAAGGCATGTTCCTCCTCTCTCGGGAAAATAACGCTATTTTTCGTAACTCAATTAAAATTTTCAAGTCGTCATTCCGAACAGCATTCCATTATTCCTCTTGTGCGTACGTGCCTTCTGCAGAGTCTGAACTTCGAAGGTGACAATATAAACCAGATTTATTGGTTTTCATGTCGTAGCAACCTATCATACAACTCTTTCCCTTGCGAATCCTGTATCGATGAAAGTCGCGCCTGTGGTGTTTGACGTCATAAATTCAGACATATTTAGAATATTCCCAGTCCCATAAACCTATGCGCCGGTTGTGTCGTTTCAGGCGATCTACTACATCAAGCTGTTCATGTTCAGCTGCCAGCTCAAGTTGAGTGAGGATCTGTGTGCACAGTTGCAGAGGGTCACAGCCTTCATCACACTCCTCTACGTCAGCGTGGCTCAAGTCACCAGTGGCAGCTGACGCGCCGATAAACGACCTGCAGCTGCACCACGACCTACGCCGGTACCAGGCCGTCGACAGCGAAGTGGCCCAGGCCGCTCTGCGAGTCGTGAAGAGACATCTATGGTATCTGAGGCCGCAGACTGTCATCATGGCGCTATGCAGCGGCAGTCTTCCTGACGTGGAAAGGGAAGAGATGGCGAAAAAGCTGGCCAACCTGGAGGAGACTGACGACTACTCCAACGACGAAGTAGTCATCAGTGAGGAAACTCGGCTCCCTGACCTGGTAGACGAGCGGTCATGGTTTATCTTCAAGGAGCTGAAGATCTCGGGCGCAACCTGGCTGCAGTGTCCAGCGGCCCTCTGGGGTGACAGCGACGAGTTCACCGCGTTCAAGAAGTTCATAGCGACAATGAAGGTTACCAACGACGTCGCTGAAAGGGGCGTGAAGATGGTGCAGGACTTTGCCGGTCTCGTCAGAGATGAGGAGCTGCTGCAGGATGTAATGCAGGCGGTGGAGCGTCATAGGAACAAAATTTCATGTTTCAAAAATCAGAGCTGATGAAGATGTAGGCCGTTCTCGAACCTGAAAACGTAGGTAGTCCCTGTCACGCTATCCGTTTTCCGTATGTACCTACCACTTGTAGAAATGGGCGACCCGTGCAGCAAGTTGTCAAAATACCACAGTGCAAGCCAGCAAGTGACTGAAAAGACTGAAAGTGGCTGGCATATCACTCGGAGTTTGTTGTCATTGTATATGAATGATAAATAGTACAGCAAATGTTCAATATTCCCTGGGAAAGGGTCATTTTGATCAAAATCGTATCGTTGAACCGTCATTGAATGTGATCTTGTAACCTCAGTGCATGAAAATGTGTTTAAGCTATTGAGTTCTAAGCCAATCGGCCTAAATAAACTTGTTTTGTGGTTCGGCACCGGTCAGGAGCTGCGCTATGACCGAATATGTTGGTTTTGTTGAATTTTTCTGAAATACCCAAATTTCAAATGAAATTCGCGACCCCTAACATTTTTTGGATTTTTATAATTTTGGTACCATTGGATTCAGCGCACCATAAATAATGGGAAACACAACAATACGGCGCACTTTTGCATGATCGGTGCAAAATGGGGCACCCTAACGACCATGGTTGGAAAGTTACGGGCGAAGGTCGAGTAGCTGACCCAACACCCAACTGACCTGTTGTACTGAACTTGGAGATCAACCAAACGTGGTAGACAAAATTTGCAAGTGACTGATGGTACACAGATGGAGATGCATCATGCTCCTGACCGTATCCCTATATGTCGTTCAGAAAAAAAATGGTAGAGAGTCAAATGACGCCCGAGCCGTGGGGAATACGATATTAAGCCACACTGCGAGGGCTAAGAAGTGGCAATTTATTGAGCATGGCCGAGATGCCACACACCTCACCCGCACCCTCACCCGCACCCTCACCCGCACCCTCACCCGCACCTTCACTCGCACCCTCACACACACACCCTCCAAAGCACCCTCACCCGCACCCTCACTTTCCCTTCACAGACGGATCCACCAGTGCTCGTGCTGGTCCTTGTACATTTAACAGCCGCCATCATCAGCATGCTTTATGGACTGCTGAGCAGGCGGCGCCTGTGGCTGGTGGAGTGTGTTTTGTGCCTGCATGGCAACACACTCCGCCTGTTGGTAACCATCCAGCAGCATTTTGGACAGATGAGGAACATCTGCCGGGAGACGGTGTGCGTCAGAGACGGATCCAGGAGGACGGGCGAACGGGTGGATGGGCCGAACCATCTCCCCTCCGCTTAGAACCCGAACCACCTCCCCTCCTAGGCTCCGCTCCAGGAGGCTCCAGTTACCCTGAATTTTCAGCTGAAGGCACCGCTTCAAGCGGAAGAGGCGCCCCTTCAAAAAGCTCGAGTACACCCTCATTGAAGTTGTTTAATTAGTGGCACCCTTCCGGGGAAATGATGCTCCGCAAAATGACTCCTCCGTTGACCAAATCCGTCCGTGGTGGGAGTGGTGTCGATTTGCACAGCACAGATATGGCGGTAGCGAGGAAAAACGAGTCATAGGGTATAGAGTGGGGTAGAACACCCGCCTCAGACACTATAGTCACACAACTAGTGTCCTGGGGCCGGGATTATCCCCAGTGACGGTAGTCCAGACTTCAGTTATTTTGTTTTGCTTCACTTGCATAACATGATTAACATGATTTGCTTAAAATAACATAGCATGATTCCACTGAATTAATACACCAGAGGACGAAAATCCATGTTTATTGAAGCATTACAGAAGGCGTGTTCCCCATATTTAGACTAAAAGTTCTCTGTCCTAGGGAAGCATGTCTGCATGGGGTCCCTCCCTCAGACCACTGGCTCTTGTACGGCTTGACCTCATCCGTCGGTCTAGGGGCCCTTTCTGACGGCTCGAGGTCCTCTCCGGCAACAATGTGTCCCTCCGTTGTATCAGGGTCCCTCTTTGACGCTTGGACCCTGTGTATCAGGGCAGGGTTCCTTTCTTCGGCTTGAGCTCCGCCGACAGCCCATGGGTCCCTGAAATTGCCTTGGGGCCCTCTCCGTCAGCACGGAGCCCTTTCAACTATCCGGGGTCCCTCTGCCGATCTAGAAGCCCTTCGCGTTAGCCCAGCCAAGGACCCTCAACATCTTCCTGAGGGCACTATCTGCTATCTTTTGACTGTTGGCCCTCTTCAACGGCCTGGGACTCTTCTGTCAGTCCAGGGTCCCTTTCGTTGGTTCAATGGTCCTTAACTTCGGCCCAGGGGGACCTTACCGGCCCCCTGCGCCGACGCCTTCAGGGACCCTTGCGGACCCCCTGCAACTCTCCAGGAGGGCTGCCCCCTTCGCCCCCTGGCTACGCCACTGCCGCATATTTGGGATAGTGTGGAACGAAAGGGTCTTTGGATCTTCCTCTCCATGCTGCGCCATGGGCGTAATGTTCAACTTCACGAGGCTTGTGGGGACGCGTCCCTCGTCCCTCGTTTTAGCGATGTCCGTGGGGCAGGACATGACGATGGGCAACTGCTAATTAGAATACGCTAACAATTTGTAGTCAAGGAAGCGAACAATTTGTCGCTCCTCCACTGGCCACGCAATCGCGATTTAGGAATCTTGAGTGCAGACTCAAATGTCTGCCGAGATTATTATCGGTACACTAACACAAACACACACACACACACAAACCAACACCATGGATCATGCACGCCTAGATTGGAAACAAACAGCTGTTTGCGTATCAGCGGCACTAGCGGAGGGTAAGTCAAAACACGGGGACGCGGCCGGTTTTATGTCGCGCGCCTGTCGGAGTTCAGGGCACCCATTTCGTATTGGCTTTTTTCAATTGACTCAGCCATCCCAGGAGGATTGCATCGGCCTTTCATGATACAGAATTGATCAAGGAACCGCACCGTTCTTTCCTTATTGATTTATTACGCTCCGTTCAGAAGTTGTCGTGGTGTGAAGTGGAGACATCTGTGAGATCTGTGAGCTCACCTAGCCTCAAGGGTCGGCCCACCGATGTCGATATCTTGATGATCTTTATCTTGAATCTGTATCTCTTATCTCTCTATCTTTATCTTGATCTTGAAATGCTTTGAGGGGGCAAAGTACATGAAGGTAATGGACAGACCAACATGAATTCGGGAGCACATTCCATTGGCTCCCATGTTAGAAGTTGACATAATTTCGGGGGTGGGAAGCAAACATTGAGGTAGCAGCTCCCCCTCAAAGGTATATAAAACAACAACCCTGAGTCGAACGACTGGCAAGTGGTAGCGAATCGGCGAGAGGTAGTGGCGTTGCCAACTAGGGTATGTTGCAAGGGCTCATCCAAGAGGGAGGAAGCGAAAGTGGCGCCCCTTATGATCCGAAGGACGAAGGACTTGGCGGTTCCAGTGTACCCCCTTCCTCGAATTTCTCAGCGCAACGCGCTCTTCGGCCTGGGAACGGCAGTCCTCAGGGAGTCCGAACGCATGCCGCGAATTTTTCGGCGAAAGACACTCCTGAGACAAAATCAAATGGTGCCTCTGGGAGATCGGAGTGTACCCCGTCCAAATGTTCTGGACCAAGAGCCGCCCCTCTGGAGAAATGACGCCTCCTTGCAAAATCATAAATCCGTCAGTGGTATGGTGTAGGGGGAGGGGGTCTGTACCATCCATGAAACTTCCGCTCAATCCTCTTTGCGGATTGGTCGGTACGCCGAAGTCTGTGTACTCTCCCATTTAGTTGTGCAAATCACTCCACCGGAAAATATCAGTAATACATATATAGAGAGCAAGGAGGGTGGGGACGAAAGTACAACCGCCCATTCGTATCCTTTAGGGTGAAACTGCCCCCCTCAATGCTTGCTTTCCCCCACCCGCAATAATTTAAACTTCTAACATGGGAGCCCATGGAATGTGCCCCCCCCCCCCAATTCATTTTGGTCTGCCTATTGCCTACATGTACTTTTCCCCCTCTAATCATTTTAAGACATCAACATCGGTGGGCCGACACTTTCGATGAGATGGGTTCCATCTCACAGATGCCTTCACTTCGCATTGCGACAACTTCGGAACGGAGTGTAATAAATCAACAAGGAAAGAACGGTAAGGTTCCTTGATCAATTATGTATCATGAAAGGCTGATGCAATCCTCCTGGGGTGGCTGAATCAATTGGAAAAAATGCGAATACGAAATGCGTACCCCGAACTCGCATAGGCGCACGGCCTAAAACTGACCGCGTTTCCGTGTTTTTACTTACCCTCCGTTGGGTGGCAGGTTGGTGCCGCTGATACGCCAAGATGAAAAGCGCCGACGCGGAGTTTCCAATCCAGACGTACATCATCCATGTCAACGCCACCACCAGCACTGCCAGGAGCGACACCTATCAACACTTCAGAGAGCACACTGCCACCTACCGGCCGGAGAGTTTCTAATGTCAGGCTCGTCGGTAGCGAGCGTCGTACTGCAGGTGTCACGACCGCAGAATTAACTTACCCCGCCCACAGCTGCAAAGATGAGTTTGCATCGTTTACATTATTTCCTTCACTCTGCAAGAACATTTTTTTTTCGGGCAACATCTTTGGAATCTTGCAACAATAGTCTTGCCGACATTTGCCTATGCCTATGATTATGCTTTTATATTGGCACGTATTCTGAGTTCCCTATGCTACGCAGGAAGACATTACGAATTATTTTACATTGAATGCCTCCAATTATTGGCAGGTGAATATGCTTCCTTTAATTCAATCAAATATCAACCGCAGAAATATCAAGTTATGTCACCGCCAACTAAACGTAAATCCCGATTTTACTCAGGCTTTAGAGGTAGTGATGGGCAAGAGAACGCTAACTTGCTGAATGAGTACTGCCAAGAAGGAATTGCATTGGGTACTGCTCTGATACAAAGCCGGCAGAACATGAGGGGGGGGGGGAGGTCTGAACAGGATGAATGTTGGATGGGGAAAACATTTTTGTTTGTTCCCTGCCCCTCCCCTTCCCCCAACACAAATATTGTAGCTTAGAGGTAGTCCTCGAAAGTGTGGGGGAGGTGAGAGCCTTAAACGACATTCATACTCCGCTTCTGCTGCCTAACCTACCCACTGGCGGATCCAGGGGAGCCATTCCGGCCATGGCCCCCCCCCCCCAAGCGCTTCAAAGGGGGGCCATAGTATCTTTTGGCCCCCCCAAACCAACGAAAGTAAACTGAATTAAAATGCAGTAATCTTTGCTGAGGTTAAAAAATAGCGTTCCGGGTGAAATAATCTCCAATTTTACACGTATTTTTTTCTAATTTTTTGGAAGCACACAGGCGCGCACCCAGGATTTTTCCATGGGACCGAAAAGGGACCGAAAAGGGCACTTGGCCGGCTCCAAAAGGGCACTTTGCGGCCAGGGGCACACTGGAAGGTTTGTTGACCGGGGGGGGAGGGTGGCGTGAAGGCGAGGGCACTTTTAGATCAAAAGGGCACCTAATTGGGACAGGCATAGGACAGGAGAGGGCACAGGGGAATGTCATTTTTAGGCCAAAAGGGCAGTTTTGGGCCCAAAGGGCACCTTTGGCACAGGCGGGGCACATAAGGCAGGTGATTTTTGGGCTAAATTTGGGACATTCCGGCCAAGAGGGCACTTTTCGGTCAAAAGGGCACTTTTGGCCAAAAGGGCACTTTGGTCTCATGGGGGGGGGGCCGGGCCCCCTGGCCCCCCCTCCAGTGCGCCTATGGAAGCACAATATGGTAGCATAGTAGATTCTGACATATCGAGGGTTCTATGCTGTTGAAGTTCTGCTTACAGCAAGAGATGACGAAATCAGCAGTTTCATTATTCCTTCGTCAGATAGGTTCATGAAGTTTGTTTAGCCAATAACGGGCAAGTGGACCCAGTGAGCCAGATTTCGAAAGCGGAATTTGAACAGGAAGTTTTGTGCGAGTTACCAGTTGAGCTCAGTTCAGCAGCATGTTTCGTATGTTGGTGTTGGGGTTGCTAAGATGAACAGACAGGCTACATTTACTGATTTTTTGTTCAAGAAGAATAGCAACAGGAGGTATGTATTTACACTGGCGGATCCAGGAAGGGGCCATTCCGGCCATGGCCCCCCGAAGCGCTTAAAAAGGGGGGCCATGGTGCCTTTTGGCCCCCCCCGAAACCAACAGAAGTCAACTAAATTAAAATGCAGTAACCTTTGCCGAGGTTAAAAAGTAGCGTCTGGATGAAAGAATCTCCAATTTTAAATTAAAAAAAAAAATGTTTGGAAGCCAGTGTGGTAGCATAGTAGATTCTAACACACATCGAGGGTTCCATGCTCTAAGTTCTGCTTACAGCAAGAGTTGACAAAATCGGATCCGCCAGTTTGTACACGTGCATGAACGTTGACGTGGTACAAGACGTTGAACGAGAACGTGAACGTTTTGGTAAGCAAGAACAAAAATCCGGTAACATAGAAACGGTGGAGGTAGGCTGGGGCCCCTACACAGGAAACTATGTTGTCAATTATTTTGTTTTCTTCAGATGGGCCCCTTTGCCAAATAGTGGTCGAAATCCGGTGCTTTTAACCAAAAATAGCGGGAGAAGGGGCACCCTCCAAATCCGTTCGACTCCTCCCCTGATGTAATTCCTAGGTACGCCACTGGGGGAGGGGCAGGGGAGGGGCTGACGCCGAAAACCGAAATTTGGCCCCCCCCCAAACCGGTGGGCTAGATCCGCCAGTGAACCTACCTGCTTATAAACGTCGGCTGGTTTTGTGTCCTTAGCTTTAGCTGAACGCTTTCTTTCGCTTTGATCAAATGAGCATACCAGCACAGCCGGCAATTCTGAGCGGGGCCCGAGCTGGCTAAGTCGGGCTAAGCCCGTGCTCAGACCTCGGGCTCTGCCCATGCGCGCGAAGCGCCCCGAAAATTTCTGGTTTTGCGTGGCGAAAAATGTCAAAGTTTCTCATTTGATCCGATGCATTTTTCTTCGGTAAGAGGAGCCCAGGCCTACGGGACCACCTTAGTCCAGACCCGCAAGCTCCAGGAACTCATCGAGATCTCAGGAACCACTGAAGCTTCTAGAGATTCATCAAGCTCCTCGAATTTCCTGGAGCTCTCGAGTTCCCGGGAGCCTCTCAAACTCCAAGATCACTGTTTTTTTTCAACGATGCTGCTACCTCCTGTAGGGACCATAGAGCTGCAAGGAGTCCATATAACCACCATGGCCCTCCCCCGCCTTCAAGAAGGAACTCCAGTTTCAAGGGGCCCCTCCAGCTCCGAGAGACTACTCCTGCACTCAGCCGGCCCTACAACTCTCGGGACTCCTCCAGTTCCCAGGGGCCATGACATTTCTAGAAGCCCCTCAAATTACCCAATTTCCCAGGGACCGTCTAACCCTTAGGGTCCCTGAAAATCCGCATCCCCAAGCCTCCAACGGGCCATTCAACTCCTGCCATCAAAGCTTCAAGGGACCCAGACAGCTAAAAAGGTTTCACTAGCCTGAGGGGGTCTTCCTGCTTCAAGGGACCTTCCCACCTTCAAGGGGTCTCTCCAGCTTCCATGGGCCCTTTTGTCCCCAGTCGGACCGATAATATCTCCTGGGACTCCTCCACCGAACTCAAAGGCCCCGCACATGGCCTGTCAGGCCCTCCGGTTTCAGGGGGTCCGGGCATATTTTACCATTGCTAAGCGTCAGCAAAGTCCGCATAATCCGTGCAGTTAATTTTAGGAACTTCTGCTTCTCGAGCACGTGGCAAGCGTGCACGTGGTTTGAAAATCCCTCTAGAAGGAACTGAAATTCTGATATAATTCATCAGTTGGATGTGCTGTGGTTCAGAACAATATTGTTAACCTACACGTGACATTGTGCGGAGTGCAAGAGTGACATAGATGCAACACCCACAGCTATAGGTGTTGCAGGTGTTGCAGGTGTTATAGGTGTTGCTACCCATGCTGCACATAGCCAGTGTTGCCTGCTCCCCATGCTGCATGCAGCCAATGCTGCACAGAGTTCATGTTGCACAGCACCAACTTTGAAGCGTTGTGGTTAATGAACCGGTGCGTGTCACCCCTACCCGGAAGACGACTGCCAATCCTCTATTCCCGTGGGTCACCATACTCATTACTCACCCGGAACACATCTCCCCTGGGAACGCCGACGACGCCGGCACACGGAGCAACTTTCCAGACATACGTCTGAGGAGTTGGTAGCCAGCGCTCTGCCTCCACCACTGGTGAAGGTGTCACTGAGGACACCGGCACACGGAGCACCTTCCGAGGCAGACTCCTGAGGAGTGGTTTGCCAGCGCTCTGTCTCCACCACTGGTGAAGGTGTCACTGAGGACACCGGCACACGGAGCACCTCCCGAGGCAGACTCCTGAGGAGTGGTTTGCCAGCGCTCTGCCTCCACCACTGGTGAAGGTGTCACTGAGGACACCGGCACACGGAGCACCTCCCGAGGCAGACTCCTGAGGAGTGGTTTGCCAGCGCTCTGCCTCCACCACTGGTGAAGGTGTCACTGAGGACACCGGCACACGGAGCACCTTCCGAGGCAGACTCCTGAGGAGTGGTTTGCCAGCGCTCTGTCTCCACCACTGGTGAAGGTGTCACTGAGGACACCGGCACACGGAGCACCTCCCGAGGCAGACTCCTGAGGAGTGGTTTGCCAGCGCTCTGCCTCCACCACTGGTGAAGGTGTCACTGAGGACACCGGCACACGGAGCACCTTCCGAGGCAGACTCCTGAAGAGTGGTTTGCCAGCGCTCTGCCTCCACCACTGGTGAAGGTGTCACTGAGGACACCGGCACACGGAGCACCTTCCGAGGCAGACTCCTGAGGAGTGGTTTGCCAGCGCTCTGCCTCCACCACTGGTGAAGGTGTCACTGAGGACACCGGCACACGGAGCACCTTCCGAGGCAGACTCCTGAGGAGTGGTTTGCCAGCGCTCTGTCTCCACCACTGGTGAAGGTGTCACTGAGGACACCGGCACACGGAGCACCTCCCGAGGCAGACTCCTGAGGAGTGGTTTGCCAGCGCTCTGCCTCCACCACTGGTGAAGGTGTCACTGAGGACACCGGCACACGGAGCACCTTCCGAGGCAGACTCCTGAGGAGTTGGTAGCCAGCGCTCTGTCTCCACCACTGGTGAAGGTGTCACTGAGGACACCGGCACACGGAGCACCTCCCGAGGCAGACTCCTGAGGAGTGGTTTGCCAGCGCTCTGCCTCCACCACTGGTGAAGGTGTCACTGAGGACACCGGCACACGGCGCACCTCCCGAGGCAGACTCCTGAGGAGTGGTTTGCCAGCGCTCTGCCTCCACCACTGGTGAAGGTGTCACTGAGGACACCGGCACACGGAGCACCTTCCGAGGCAGACTCCTGAGGAGTGGTTTGCCAGCGCTCTGCCTCCACCACTGGTGAAGGTGTCACTGAGGACACCGGCACACGGAGCACCTCCCGAGGCAGACTCCTGAGGAGTGGTTTGCCAGCGCCCTGCCTCCACCACTGGTGAAGGTGTCACTGAGGACACCGGCACACGGAGCACCTTCCGAGGCAGACTCCTGAGGAGTGGTTTGCCAGCGCCCTGCCTCCACCACTGGTGAAGGTGTCACTGAGGACACCGGCACACGGAGCACCTCCCGAGGCAGACTCCTGAGGAGTGGTTTGCCAGCGCCCTGCCTCCACCACTGGTGAAGGTGTCACTGAGGACACCGGCACACGGAGCACCTTCCGAGGCAGACTCCTGAGGAGTGGTTTGCCAGCGCCCTGTCTCCACCACTGGTGAAGGTGTCACTGAGGACACCGGCACACGGAGCACCTTCCGAGGCAGACTCCTGAGGAGTGGTTTGCCAGCGCCCTGCCTCCACCACTGGTGAAGGTGTCACTGAGGACACCGGCACACGGAGCACCTTCCGAGGCAGACTCCTGAGGAGTTGGTAGCCAGCGCCCTGTCTCCACCACTGGTGAAGGTGTCACTGAGGACACCGGCACACGGAGCACCTCCCGAGGCAGACTCCTGAGGAGTGGTTTGCCAGCGCTCTGCCTCCACCACTGGTGAAGGTGTCACTGAGGACACCGGCACACGGAGCACCTTCCGAGGCAGACTCCTGAGGAGTTGGTAGCCAGCGCTCTGCCTCCACCACTGGTGAAGGTGTCACTGAGGACACCGGCACACGGAGCACCTTCCGAGGCAGACTCCTGAGGAGTGGTTTGCCAGCGCTCTGTCTCCACCACTGGTGAAGGTGTCACTGAGGACACCGGCACACGGAGCACCTCCCGAGGCAGACTCCTGAGGAGTGGTTTGCCAGCGCTCTGTCTCCACCACTGGTGAAGGTGTCACTGAGGACACCGGCACACGGAGCACCTCCCGAGGCAGACTCCTGAGGAGTGGTTTGCCAGCGCCCTGCCTCCACCACTGGTGAAGGTGTCACTGAGGACACCGGCACACGGAGCACCTTCCGAGGCAGACTCCTGAGGAGTGGTTTGCCAGCGCTCTGTCTCCACCACTGGTGAAGGTGTCACTGAGGACACCGGCACACGGAGCACCTTCCGAGGCAGACTCCTGAGGAGTGGTTTGCCAGCGCCCTGCCTTCACCACTGGACGGGATCGGTGTCTCTGGGTGCGATCGGAGCAGCCAAGAAGCACTCCACTTCCTGTATGGCGTCAGGCAAAAGAGTATCGCCGCTGTCACGTTGTTGTGTCTGACTGTTGGACAATGTCTGTGGTAGCAGACATGGAATGGATCGTTGCTCGTCGATGCCCAGGAATCAACATCTCCAGAAACAACTGCTGCGCTGCAGTGCCCCTTGGGTTCAATCGATGATCGTTTGAACATTTCTCCAAGAGAAGTATGGCCATGGAGTCTCCTTTGACCTCGGAACCCCGGCAGAACTTCGTCCGTATCCCGGATCAATGGCAGCGACTCGCTTCCTCTTGAGAATGATTAGTTCACGCGACGCTTCACCTGGGCTCAGAAAGCGGCTACGGGGTGATTCCAGAAGTCCTTCCCTGTTCGTCTGTCCATCGTGCGATCGCCTCGTCCGAGCTGTGAGAGGAAGAGTTCCAGAGCGATGGTGTTTCGGGGTGAGGGTTGAATGGCACGCTTGTCAGCGATCATCCATTTTGTCAGGTCCACGAATGACTTTCACACATGCAGGATCCGAACCTAACCTAACCTAACCCAACCTAACCCAACCTAACCTAACCCAACCTAACCTAACCTAACCCAACCTAACCTAACCTAACCTAACCTAACCTAACCGTCACAGATTTGTCACTCGGTGGCACTCATCGCTGGCCTCTCGCTGTGTCGAGGAGTACACAAGCAGCGCACACTTCAGGTAGTGCGTGTGGGTGAATTGTGCCAGTCTGCCACAATTGTGCCAGTCTGCCACTGTGCTGGTGATGTCGATGTCGGCTGTTACTTCAGGGCCCATTCTAACGTGTTTGCTACGGGGAAACGTGCTTACTACGTGCTAATACCTTAGGTTCTAGGCATGCGTATGGCACATCCCTTGCAGACCTCATTGTGGAAAACATTTGGAGATGTCTCGGGTGGCTGACCTATGACGTAGAAAGTGGACGCATAGATACTGACATGCTAAGAAACATGCGTCAGACACCGATAGGGCTTCGGTCAGACAGTCTCGGGTTTGGTAGGGCAGGACCGGGGCTCAATTGGTCAGGGCCCACGCAGGACCCAACGTTTCGCCGTATAAAAGCCGCGTGAATAGCACGGGCTTAGGCCGGGTAAGCTACGGCTGCACGAGCCGCACAGCTTGGGCTGGGCCCGTGCCAGGTCCACTGCCTCCCCTGTAGGAAGCATGGGCTGAGCCACATTTGGAGTGGCCATGCGTGGCGCGACGAGGCTCTTCACATCGGCTCTGGGCCCATTCTGATTGCCGGGGGACCTCTCTGGCAGCTGAGAGCTCCTCTCCGCCGTCTCCGGGCGCCGTCTCAGGGCCCGCTTCTACGACACAAGATCTTTTTTTTTTTCAAGTCGGAGGTCCCTTTTCAAAAGCTCGTGTCCTCTCTATGAGGGCAGGCACACTTTCTTCGGACGGATTTCCCCGTGGGCACTCTCCGTTGACTCGGAGTCAACTTCATCGGCTCGGGACCCTCACTGTCATTAATTCTGCCACTTTCGTCGGTCCAGGGGCCCTTGTGGGTCACTTGCGCCTACGCCTAGACGGGTTCTTGTGGGTCCCTGAAGGCAATCGCCTGAAGGGTCATCTCGGACACGCGAGGGTGGGGGTGTCGTTTCGCTACCATTTGGTTAGCGTGAACCATTTACCAGCCTGAAGGGTCCGGACCTCCCACCCATCCGATATCTGCCGACATGCAAGCCGTGCTATTGCAATAACTTGATGCTAAATTCCCAGGCGGTAATCGGCTTGGGCTGAGGGTGGGTTGGGCAGAGGCTGGGCAGGGCCCGAGATAGCCCAGCTTCATCGCTTGTTTCAGAAAAACATGCAAGGGCACAGCCCGCATTATTGTGTCCGAGCCACAACCAGGGCTCAGTTTAACTAAGCACATTTATACCAGCTTTCACTCGAAATGTTTATGTAGAGCAGAGCGAGTATATCTCCAGCCAAGCCTTCCAGCAGGCTGCCACATACAGGGGAGCATCTAGCCGCTGAGATTGCAGGAGGTGGCAAATATCAAATATCCCCAACTTTGGGAAGCCTATGGGACTTGGATTGCATTGGTTCAAGGCACTTAACGCACATTCTCCAATGAATATAAATATAATGCATGCAATTTTCCTGGGATCACCCATCATGGTTCAACTTCACTTACCTTTGAAACGTTGGGGAGGGGGTGGGAGGGAGGTCATGGCCCTATTTCCCCTTGCATTAACCTATACCACCTATGGGCCCGACATCCTCCCGTGTAAACTGCACGTACTTGGACACTTGGACACTTGGACACTTGGACACTTGGACACTTGGACACTTGGACACTTGGACACATGGCACATGACACTTGACACTTGGACATGGGCTGTGTCCAAGTGTCATGGGGCACGGCCCGGACGTACGTGGTCGCTGACCCAGCACGACCACACTGCTTCTGTGCATAACAACCATAGGCAAGACGGGCTCAGTCCGGTCTAACTCGGGCACGGCCGCGGCTCACTTGGCCGTATTTGCCAAAGTGGGGCCCGACCGGGGCCCGGGCGGTTTTTGCTCGGATGCTTCTTTCACGTGCCGAACGGAGCCCAAGCAGCGCATGGGCAGAGCCCGTGGACTGAGCACGGGCTTAGTCCGACTTAGCCCGCTCGGGCCCCGCTCAGAATTGCCGGCTGGGCCATCGACAGCTTTCCTAGCTTGGGGCTTTCGAGCTCTGTGGTGGGCACCTAGTATTCCTCATAACCATCGCCAGCCTTTGGGGTTCTCCACATCTCGCAAGGGACTCAAGGGAAGTTAACCCTCAGGGACCCTCTCAAGCTGCTAAGGCCGTTTCCAGTCATCGACAGTTTTTAAATTAAATTTCAGTGACATTCTAGCCCTGAGGTTTACCCTCGGCATTCCTCCAAGCAATCAAGCAATCAAGCAATCAAGCAATCAAGCAATTTTCAATTTCAATTTCAATTATTCAATTTTTCCATTTTCAATTTTTCAAACTTGAGTTTTTTCATCACTCCTGACGATGGCCCCTGGCCAAAACGTTGAGTAATAAAATATAACCTTTATCGTTACTTTTGATAGCAACTCAGCACCTCCTGGTATATTGAAGGTCGTATATTTTCTTTTCTACCTATTTAATATCATCCTCTGATTCTCTGATCTAAATATTCTGAAATTGTGTGAGGTGGAGAAGTCATTCCTCCAATATTTCACAGCTGGCCTCCCTCGCTCCACAATGGTGCTGGGCTTGCGTAGGGAAATACCGGACCCTACCACGGGCATCGGCAAGGACTTGGGATAGGGGAGATGAGACAGTTCTGAGGTGGATTTTTCATGCAACGTCATAAGCGCACTGCTAAGTTTTGCAAAATTTGGGGAGATGCGTCCCTCCGTTTTCTCCTCCTGGTGCCGCCCATGGGTCCTACAACCTCGAACCCGAAGCATACAATCGGCTTGGGAGAGTAGATGTGCCGATTCATCTACCAAATCCATCCATGCTCTTCTTGCCCATCTCTAAGCAACCGAAGCCAAGCCGCCAAACAGCTGTTGCGAAAAGCTCTACAGTAGCGCCACCTAGCTGCGTCAAACGCTGCGCGAGAGTTGCGAAGGGTCCAAGGGATCGTTATTTACCTGTGCTCGCCATTTTCTGTCCGAATATTCTTTTGATCGAAGTGATTTGTGTGCAGGGCCGTATTGCGAATGAATGGTGGTCCGTGGGAGTTGCTGAGTGGGTGCGGAGATGACGTCCAACAACCAGCGGCTGTCGACGACCAGACGGAACGTTGAAAGTAAGTGAATGCGCCATAAATGGCCCCGCCTCCAATCTTCTGCTGAACCACTCCCTTTTTATAATTCTGGTTGTACATTAATTATATTCATGAACACGGCTCGATGTTCACGTAATGTTTCTACATTACCAGTGCGATTCGTTACCTTCAGATATTTTGGTATGATGATCGATATCATGCTTCTCGGTGCGCCAGGGTAGCCAGGTTCATAAACCATCGTGATTGTGCTAGTTTGAGTTAGGTAAGTAGGTAGGTAGGGGAAGAGGGGGGTTTCTGAACACTTAAGGCATTATGCAACAAATAGCTCTACTGCTGCCTGTATGGCTGAACCAGTAATTGTACTGTGTTTACTGAACACAAAAATGAACAAGCTATCCATATTCAAACAGTTCCTTTCAATGAAAATCCTCTAACCACTTTCAAAGAGGAACTTTAAAACATATAATTATTTTATAGTGGTGTGCCGTATTCTGAACACGAAATGTTGTTGTTCAGGATTACCTCACTGTAGCTGTTGTGGTACAAGCTATTAGGAGCCACTAAAAATGTTGGTGTAATTGCAAACAAATTGAAAGTCACTTCCTTTTGGTTTCCTTAAGCCAACTGCTCTTGGAAGCCTAAAATGGTTCCTGTGAACTTCACAACCTCCATACACAAAGAATAGGTAGAACTATGGGTATTATTCCAGATCTAGGTAAAATGCGATTTTTAGGATTTTTTTTGTTGAATACAGGGTATTTTAATGTAAAAATCATGATGCAACCACTCATTTTCTCCGCAAATAATTATTTTTCAGTTGGCAAACAAATACACGACCATAATCTTCACTCTGCAAACATAGCACATCTCGTATAATTATCCGTACCTGGTGCATCACAGACGTGATAAAGAAGACATTCAACACTTCATGCACTCGATTTAATACTCTTTGTCATCGAAAACCTTATGTTTCTGCCTTAATTTGACATCTCCGAGAATGAATACTTGTAACACGTCACGCCAGCAACCGTCGATAAGGGCCGGAAATTTCTTGCTATGCTGTATTATTTATTTTTAATATATTTGATGACGTCATGGTGGAAAAATTTGTTTCGGACGATTCTGGTTTTCCGGTTGGGTTAGGTTAGGTTAGGTTAGATTAGATTAGATTAGATTAGATTAGATTAGATTATATTAAGATATAATACATTTTATATATTATGCTACGTTATCTTAGTCTAGGTTAGGTTCGGTTAGGTTTTTTTTTCTTCCCCCGACTTAATGCATATGACATCATCAAATCATTATGACGTCATGAACCGTCGCTGACTTAAAAGTAATCATTTGCGGAGAAAATGAGTGGTCGCATCATGATTTTTACGTTAAAATACCTTGTATTAAAAAAAAAATCCAAAAAATCACATTTTACCTGTTTCTGGAAATTTACCGAACTATGTGATCAGACTTTCATATTTTGGTAGTGACATGTCCATCATTTATGAATACCACCATCTTTTTGTTATTTATGCACTGAACATGATGTGGGAGATGAGTAAAGGTAGGTGTTCAGGAAACAGAACATGTTCAGATACCCCCTCTTCCCCTACCTACCTACCTACATTCTACCTACATCATGAACTTGGAATGCAATGTGGCTTGGGTACTGCTGCCAAGTGATGACTGCTTATTGCAATTTTCAGTGAAACTAGCAACATTGGTACTATTGCAGTTTAAGGTAACCGTGAGACAAGTGTTACACACATTTTACCTCCATGAAGCATATAAAGAGGTTACATTTGATTAAGTTAGGTTAGTTAGGTTAGGCTTGTTGTAAGTTAGAGAACATTTTGGGAAAAATCAAATGAAAAGAATAAAGTTTTTCCTTTAAAAAAGTTTGGGCCAGGTTAGGTTAGGTTGTTTTTCCTTTGAAATTTTAAAAAGAAAATATTAATAATTTTCAATACAAAAAATTGTTTTCTTGCATGGAAGGTTAGGTTAGGTTATGTTGCTTTTTTACTTTGTTTTGAATGCTAATTTTTCTGCTGTTTCCAAATTCTCCCCAAATTCTCAAGTTTACATCACCCAAAGATGTGCTCCATGGCAAATGGAGGCAAGCCCATATCTGAAGGTACCTAGTTCCCTAGATTAAAGAAAATAGACTATCAGATATATAGGGCAAGTAGCAGGAGCTTGAAAGTGTAGCTTAAGCTGAACTTACATACTTAGAGTAGCCACTACATCTGCTAGTGGATAGTTGTCACAAGATTTATAATGTGAGTTTTGAAAAATGAAATGCAAAGAAGTAAGTTGGCTGATCAATTTTGCATGCTGGTGATATTTATATGCTTGCTGTATGCTGTATGATCACCTATCTCAAAATATGAACACTGTATAGGTAATCATGAGTACCTATAATAGGTATTTAGACATTTCATGAGGGAAAGTAGGGTATTTAATGCCTTTCCTGTGGGGCATAGTATACACATGTCATCCATTTCAAATATCTATCCAGTTTTGATCAACATGGTGTTTAAAGTTATTTTTCTGAATCTACAATTTGTCCATTATTCCCAGCTATACTTGATGATGGAATCAACTATGACATGTCAGTTATTTCAGCTTTATGGTGTCTGGGCTATTGTGGCCATGTATCGAATAACTGGCATGTGTTGAATAAGTATGCAATTAAATATTGAGTCAATTACTTACACTAATTAAATGAAAAGAAATTGCAAACTGAAGTTAACTATTGGCATAGCTGGGCTTGTGTTTTTCACTCTTGTCTTGTTTTTCACTCTTGTCATCACTTCATCACATGGGTGACAAGATGCTGACATCAGCTGGCTAATACCAGGGACCTGGCAAAAACACATGCTGTCAAGACACATCAACCTTCTGCAGAAGACCATGACATGCTTGTTATTCTAGGTCTAAAGGTTCTCTGAATTCCAGAGATATCAGCCTATCATGGTCTGCTCTGAGATTAGCAGTGTTTGTTGGTAATGGTCTGTACCAGCTAATATAACTGGTATGGCAAACAGCCCTCATTTTCCAACCCTGCTTCCTCACCTGGCCAGATTTCTAGGGCCCCACAGTTTTGCAGTCTCAGTTTGCAATAACTTAGGAAGAGGAAACGGGAAAGAGGCAATGTGAGTAAAAAAATAAAACACCTAATTACTGGAAAGAACTGCTAGAACAGAAAATCAACAGACAGATTATTTAGTTTTACAAGACCTATAAATTAAGAAAATAATTTGTTATTCTCAATTTGTTAAAAACTGAGCAGTAATTTGTAAGCATTTTGAAGATGGCAAGAGTACTATTCAAACTCATCCAGATCAACACAACCTTTTTTGGGGATACTGAACATGGATTTTGATCTGGGAGACTGCTGAAGTTCATGAAGTGGGGACGAGTGGTCTAGGGGTAAGATGCTCGTCGCGCAATCGAAAGGTTGTGGGTTCGAATCTCACCTGTCGCTACTCGTCGCCCGTGAGAGATTGGCGACGCTATATGACTCAACGGTCGACGTGTCGTAAAACCAATAACCAACCGAAGTTCATGAAGTACGTAGCTGGAGAAGTAGACAATCAAAGCAGGATAGATGTTGTGCACTTAGACTCTAGCAAAGCCTTTGTTCCACACATGCATCTAATTACTCAAATAGAGCAGCATGGGATTGATGGAAAAGTTGTAGGTTGGATTGAAGCATGGCTAAAGGGATAGAAGTGGATGGTGCTAAGTGGATGCAAATATAATAACTATGAAACATGTAAGGTTATGCATACTTGATGCCACAGAAGTTAACTTGATTTTTTACTTGATGCCTGGAATAGGGAAGAGACTTAGGTGTGTTAGTTTCCAATGACCTTAAAGCAGAAAAGCAATATACCTCAGCTAGGAACAGGACAATCAGAATGCTGGGAATCATTAATAGAAGTCTGAGGTACAAAAGCAGGGAAGTTATGATAAAAACTGTACTTAGCCCATATGCAACCCTACATGGAATATCCTGTATAGGCCCCTTACGTAGAAAGGGATTTACACATGCTAGAAAGAGTGCAACACAAAGCCATTAATTAGACTCATCAGTGGACTAGGTAACTTCAAATGTGGAGAAAGGTATATGACATTAGATGGCACTCATTCAAGTATAGGAGATTAAGGGGTATTGTGATTGAAAGGTATACAATTTTTTAAGGGTTAGATTATGTCAACCTGAATTATGTTCTTCTATTTAGAGTATCACATAGGGGTCAACTATTCAAGCTAGACAAGTCGATGTGTAGGTTAAGTGACAACAGGTTTTCAGTCAAATGGTGGTTATTCAATGGAAGAGGCTGCCTGCTGATGTGCAGTCTCTCATTGAATGTGTTTAAAACAGGGTGGACAGGTTTTTTAGGTTGGATGATCTTGCTTTTTAGTTCTATTTAGGGCAGGATGTGGTGATATTTATGTGGGGAGGTGTACACTGTACAAGAAGCTTTAAACAGACATGGATGGAGTCGGAAAATTATTAATGTGGCATGGGTGTGGAGGAGTGTGTTAGCTATATCAAGTGAATTCTGCTCGATAAGTTTGGGTAGATAGATAACTTTGGAATGGGGATGCTGTATTGATTGGGGGGGGGGTCGGTAACTCGATCCACGCATACCAAGCGAGATCGAGTGAATAGGGCTACACATGCTGAGGTAGATAGGTGGGTAGAGGAACATTGGTGGGTGGGTAGGATATTGGTAGATGGCTTCTTTAGAATTTATAATAATGATTGATTAAGATGCTGAGTGTCATTTTACCCAGGCTTATAGCATCTTCCCTTTTCGGGCTTAATGCAGATGGCCCCTGTGGATGCTTTTAAGTCTGACCACTGACCTAATGGCAACAGAAGTTCAGAATTACATTTATATAAAAGGGTTTAAGTGGAATCAAACTGGCTGTCAGAACACAAAGATTTGTGTATAAAGTATTGCAAATACAACAATGAGGGAAATCGTAATAAGACCATTGTTGTTTCTTCTAGCCCTTACAAATCTGAACATAATGAAATATGCATTGCATATGTGGAGTTGTATTGTTGACAGGTGATGCCGAACACTAAGTTGAAAACTTCAAGATTAAACTTACCCCATGACAGACAAGAAGTAAGCAAAATGATACATGCTGTCAAAGGCACATTAGAGGGCTGTATGCTTCCACTGGCGGATCTAGCCCACCGGTTTGGGGGGGCAACTTTCGGTTTTCGGCGTCAGCCCTCCCCCTCCCCCTCCCCCAGTGGCGTACCTAGGAATTGCACAGGGGAGGGGTCGAACGGATTTGGGGGTGCCCATTCTCCCACTATTTTTGGTTAAAAGCACCGGATTTCGACCACTATTTGGCAAAGGGGCCCATTTATTAAAATAATAATTAATGACACAATTTCCGGTGTAGGGGCCACAGCCTACCTCCACCGTTTCTAAGTTACCGGATTTTTGTTCTTGTCTACCAAAACGTTCACGTTCAACGTCTTGTACCACGTCAACGTTCGTGCACGTGTACACTGGTGGATCCGATTTTGTCAACTTTTGCTGTAAGCAGAACTTGAGCAGCATGGAACCCTCGATGTGTGTCAGAATCTACTCTGCTACCACATTGGCTTCTAAACAATTATAAAAAAAATACCTTTAAAATTGTAGATTCTTTCATTCAGACGCTATTTTTTAACCTCTGCAAAGTTTACTGCATTTTAATTTAGTTTACTTCTGTTGGTTTCGGGGGGCCAAAAGACACTATGGCCCCCCTTTTATGCGCTTCGGGGGGCCATGGCCGGAATGGCCCCTCCCTGGATCCGCTGGTGTATGCTTCTATCACAATGGATGATCTGCAGCTTTGCATCTATTAATGGCCGAACGATAGCTAAAGTAATGCTGCGTAAGGTCGCTGTCAAGATGGCAGAACAGTATGTCCAATTTCAGAAAAAAATGAACACAATTGGGTGGAATATGACTCGCGACGCTGAAAGTATTTTCATCCTTACTTTGACAATTTATATTTTAACATAGATCTATGTTAAATATTGGATCTAGGGCCTAAGAATGTATCTGTACATTCCTCATCGGAAGCCAGACGAAAATATCCCTATGCTTATAACACAGGAAAACGTGGTATCTTTGTCTGCTCTTCCTTATCTATGAAGCACGATTCAGTTTGGTTTATGCTGATATTAAGGATTTTACATTTGTATTTGCATCTTTGGGAGCGAATATATCGATATTTATTTTTCCCTCTGACGCCTAAATCAAAATGGAGTTCAACACCCTGTGACACATCCCCTGACTATCACATGTATCTGTGCCCGATCAAAACCGTGCATCTGAGACTTGTCCGCTCCGCAGTGCATAGGCAGCTAAATTGGATTTCATTTATTTGCAGAGACGAATTCAAATCGCATCATTTTGTCATCGTATGTCATAATTTAGAAGCTGCAGTGCAGGATGGCACTTCCTGGGCAAATACTTACGCATCTTGTGTTGTTTTATTTTCATCCCTCAATGGAAATGAAACAAAGGCCGAGCCTGACGCCAGCGCCAAAAGTATGTGGCCGAAGTCAACGCAAAACAGTGCCCTAGAATTCCAAAATTGACGTGGAAACGGACACCTGATGGGAGATGTTATGACCTCGAACATATTTTGCTTCTTAAATTAACATCGGTTAGATATGACTGCATTAATCTACCTTTGTTTGTCCTATTACAAAAAACAATATTCCATTTTAACATGAGTACCATGAAACTGTTTTGCTAAAACCCCATTTTTTTCCGTTTCATCACCTTCTATGTGTGACTGCTCACGTTTTTTTTTCGACGTGATAGCTGGTTTTGGCACCTTGAGCTCATGCCCTTCACTTGACGAGACATGAAATCCAGGACACTGGTGCAAAAAAAGGTAGCTTCGCGAGGCCCAAGTCTCCACCACGATATTCACGTATTTTGTCCTTGAATTCATGGAATCTATGGAAGCTCTTTTGTTTTGTTCGTAATCTGATCATGTGTGATAGTTCACACGGATCAAATGATACCATTTATATGAACCCTGTATTGTGTGTTTTTCACATCTGATGTCTGATATCAAAGCGTATATTTGATTAATATGATCCGCAGTGCATAGCCAGCTAAATTTGATGGTGTTACCATCCAAATTACAATCCAAACTGACAAGTCGCGTTATGGGCGTTAAATGACCAACGTAGTCGACGCGCCCTAAAACCACCACCACCATTTAATATATTAGTATATGCTAAGCTTACTGATGTTGTACACGGTTTCGATACTAAAGGCATGACCCGGTGGACCCCTTTCGTTCACATAATATTTCTGGGTCCCGGTTGATGAACTGCATCTTGGAAGTCGGGACGTATTTATTGCTCTCCACCACGTCCGGAACGAAACTGAACTTGTTCATAGCGGAGTCCCTTGGCATTAACGTGTTCCAATTTAAATGCGTCTGACAGGAACGGGCAATCTGAAATATTCACGGACGATGTTCATAGCTCAGCTTCACATCGACCGAACGAGAATCTGTGAGCCAGTGCTCTTTTTGGCCGGCTCCGTCTTTTTCGCTGCCTGGTTTGTTACTGGAGGTTAGGGGCGTATCGACTGCGTTGGTCATTCGGCGCCCATTCGCTGGCCGCTGTGTTTCACTCGCCCGTTGTGCCTCACTGGCTCCATGTGGTGTCATGGTTCCCCAGTTGATGCATGCACATGGCGGAACGGACGGTGCCCGTCTTTTTGATGCTGGCGAGGGTGTGCAGAGCGTGGGCCGGGGGCTGCAGTATCATCCCTCATTTCTCGTCAGAAGCTATTGCAGTGCAGAATGAACGGGCAAGGCGCCAAGTCCGCGCCTTCACGGGCCCACAAAATCGACCACAACCGGCGCATCCCGGTAGAACGCGTGGCGCGAGACGACACGTCGACAATTTGGGGGACCTGTCGCTACCCGCCCCCTCCCGAGGCGGCCGCACGCAGTGGCGACCGCTGCCCGCGGCACGGAGGAATGCGGCCGGCGTTGTTGGCTGCGTCTGGAGGGCGGCCAGCGGCGGCGTCGGGCCAGCTGTCACACGGCGGCTGGGCGGCCCGCCAACTACTCTGGGCAGGTTATCGGCAGGGCGGGCCGGCTCAGCTGGTCAGGGGCGTGTCGGGGCTGACTCAGCTGGTCAGGGGCGTGCCAGGGGCTGACTCAGCTGGCCAAGGGCGTGTCAGGGGCTGACTCAGCTGGCCAGGGGCTGACTCAGCTGGTCAGGGGCGTGACGGGGTTCACGGGCTTGTCGGAATCTAGGAGGGAGAGGGGATGTGCGAACCCAGGGATGGTTTCCTGCTATTCATTTTTTCATAGAGTAGAGGGTAGAAAGCGAGAGCGTCAAAACTCAAAGCTCCTGATGACGTGAAAACAATTGGGCATACTGCCCAGGATGGGGAATGGAACAGAGGATGATATGGACGAATGCACACGCATCTATTGGCAGGATTGTGGTGACACCAGGGATATATTAGGGATTTTCAGTTTCATGTTCTGGATGAGGAGAGGATAATTTTGCATTATATATTTTTTTCTTCAGAGGACATGAATTCGTTTAGTTGCATATTTGTGTAGTTTTGCTTGCTATAACATAGAGATGAAAACGTGTTAGATAATGTGCATGTAATAGCTATGCATTTTCCTGTCTTAGTTTGCATTTTTGGTGCCAATACCAGCATATTTCTATTCACATCCGACGTCCAACTGAAAACGTATTGGGGCACACCGGTGCGCATAATTTGACGGTCTGTACCCCGCGCGCTGTGGCAGTGGCGGATCCAGGCGATTGCAGATGAGTGGCGGCCAAGCGTGCGCTGTGGCAGTGGCGGATCCAGGCGATGGCAGAGGACTGGCGGCCAATAATGCGATGTCACAGGTTAAGGGCCATTCGCCGTTTTCCGAAGTGTGCCAACAGTGTGGCAGGGATAAATTGTGCGGGGTCGAGGACTAGAGGTTACAAACTGAACCACACACGTCAGCTAATGAGTAGTCGGATGTTCCTCAAGGATACCTGACATATGAGGTCATTTGTCACAGGAATGGTAATAGGAAGATGAAATACGAGGCGGTGAAAGCAGACATAGGAACGCTACTGGTTGGAGAGGACCGCTGACTGAAGCAGCAGTCTATGATACAGCCGAGGGAGATACAGCCGCGTCCGAGATGCTGATGCGTGTTGCAAGCATATTCGTAAACAAAAGCAGAATGTCTATTTATTTGATTTCTCTTGACCTAAGGGGGACGAGTGGTCTAGGGGTAAGATGCTCGTCTCACAATCGAAAGGTTGTGGGTTCGAGTCTCACCTGTCGCTACTCTCCGCCCGCGACCAATCGGCGTGAGAGATTGGCGACGCTACATGACTCAACGGTCGACGTGTCGTAAAACCAATAACCAACCATCTCTTGGCCTAAGGCCCTCATGTGCATGTGATGTACATGACGAGCCGGCTGAAAAAGGCTGCCACAAAGTATGTCGGTGCCACCGCGCTGTTGGAAAACTGTTCCTGCCCCTCAAAACCTCCGCAACACCTCCTCCTCATTGTGCTCACCGACTATGTGACAGTGGACACGATCAGGGCTGAACCATGCTTTGGAATTCGGGATATGGAGCATATTCTTGCCCATCAAATCAGAAACTGCTTTTTGTACCTTCGTATGCTGGGGGTAGCTGATGCGATTCTAATTGTGTAGCAATGGGATTAGTAGCAACGTGGGTGCCGGTAGCTCGGTGGTTAAGTTGAGCGTCTGGCGTGCCGGAGGCACGGGGTTCGATTCCCCGCGGTGCCCGCCTTTCCCGCCAGGGTGAGCGGCAGGTGACGCCACATGACGTCAGCTGTTGAGAGCATCGCAAAGCCACGCGGCCAACCGATCAGGCGCGACAAGTGGAACACACCGCCCCAGAACAGGCGTCGTGGCCGTGGTTTCCTCCATACTTTACTTTGTTGTGTGCTGTTACTTAAATGAAGGAGCGGGCTTGCAGGCCACAGGGCTGGGCCCTTTTCCCCCGTCACCATGACGCGTCAAAATCATAATTCGGCCGACCCGGGGAAGAAAAGGAAATGAGTTTGCTGCAGAGGATAACGTTGGGGCCGCGGCAGCTCAGTTGGTAGAGTGTCGGACTCTTTTGATCGCAAGATTGTGGGTTCGAATCTCGCAACCGACGGCATTTACCGGGTCCACCCGCGACCAATCGGCGTGAGAGGTTGGTGACGCTATATGACCTAGCGGTTGAATGCGTCGTAAAATAACCCAAGGTATTTTTTAATTGCTGTCCGGCCTCACAGCAGACGTCTGGAGAGGACGACATTTCGCACAACACGACGTTCCTGACCCCGGTCGGGGGTCGTGCTGGAGTTTCTCAGCCACGGCGCTGACCTTGGCGCCAGGCCGGCCTGCGCGGCTCGGAACGACATGCCGCCCTCTGGGCCGGCCGGCCCGCCGACAATCAGTGGGGCCGCGCGTGGCCACCCTCGGGAGGTCACGCTCATCTAACCTTGTTGCGTCCGAGAGCGACCGGCAGGTCATGCTGACAGCCTGCCGCCGCTCCGGAGCTCCTTCGCTCCTCATTGGCCATCCGCTAGCGCCGGCGCTCCTCATTGGCCAGCCTCATTGGTGCTCCTCATTGGCCCGCCGCCCCCATTGGCGCTCCTCATTGGCCAGCCTCCAGCGCCGGCGCTCCTCATTGGCCAGCCGCCAGCGCCGGCGCTCCTCATTGGCCAGTCGCCAGCGCCGGCGCTCCTCATTGGCCAGCCGCCAGCGCCGGCGCTCCTCATTGGCCAGTCGCCAGCGCCGGCGCTCCTCATTGGCCAGTCGCCTCCATTGGCGCTCCTCATTGGCCAGCCTGAGATTGCAACTCCTGCGTTGCCGAATGATCGGCGTTTGCTGCGGTGTAATTCTGTAGGAGGTGGACTGGATTGGGTAGATATTGTTCTTCACTGTGTGGAACAACTTGCCATCGTGAGACATTTCTGGTTTTTGATTTGTTCTGATTATACTTATATGCGAAACAAAAAGAACCGATTTGTACGTATTTGTAGCAAATTGAAATGTGGCCACAGTTACTTCAGCTGGGCTGGCTGCCATGGTTGTTACCTGCATGCTTTACCCTGTTTGGGATTGTCCTGTCCGGGCTCGTTGGCGTCAGTCACTGGTCTGTCGTTCCCGCAACCCCTGCGACTTCCGGCTGGGACTGGGCCATCAATGGGCACAGCCAATGACAGTGCATGCACCCTGAAGACCATATAATCCAAATACGTCATCCATGGTTGGACGTTTTAACTACTTTGTCCGCAGCTGTGTTTCATTTTGAATATGGGCAACACCTTCAGCGAAGGTAAACGGTATATGTAAATTGCGTAAAGTATAGTGCACTGATTCTTTCTGGGATATTACTGGTTGCTCTGTTTTTATGCCGATTCCGGATAATCGAGGTTCGACTAAACGTCATTGAGCGTGACCAGCCGGACATAATATTTTGTGTTGCTTTCGTCAAGAGCCTGCCGAATATGCGGCTGCTTTTGGAACCTGGCAGCGTTGTGCCCATGATTACGTAAGAATCGCCTTATTGGCGTATTTTTAGATGAAAAGCAGAATTGAGCCCATCTGAAGTCAAGGTAATGCAAAGGCTTTGGTAATGCAATGCATGGGATAGTGAAGGTTGGAGTATAGCTCATATACGTCGAATATAGACAGGCGCCGATGGCTTGTCCACGCGAAGGCGCGCGGCTTCCAGTTGGTTCTGGTAGATGAAAGGTTGGCTCGAGCAAAAAGCAACCCTGGCTTGGGTAAATGCGGAAGTTCACTGCCGTGCCCAGGGCTGGGTTCGCTGGGTTGAGTTCTCCACGCTTTGTCCGTGTCGGTGCAGGCGTGGTATTGCCGTTTTTTTTGTTCTTGCAATCGGGGACGTGGGAGCTTCTGCTTCTTTCGTGCTCACGTGAGCCACGACACTAACCTACCGGTAACGTGGGAAACGTGGTCGCAGTTGGGCCGCCATTTCCCGCTCGGCGTGCCGAGCGGAACGGTCGGGACGCTTCGGGCTCCGGATAATCAATCGGTCAATCAATCGGTCAATCAATCGGCCAATCAGCAACAGTCGACCAGTAGGCCACTCTCGATCTTGTTGTGCCGTATTGAGGCCGGTGCTGCCAACGCGTCCCCGTTCAATGACGTTCAAGGTCTTCAGACCCGTTGCGGTTGACATTCGCGTTATGATCCCGATCACCTCGGATAGCAGGATGATATCCGATTGTGTTTTTTGTGTTCTGTTTTTTCTTCTTCACAGAACTGGCTCGACACTGTCAGCGATCCATAGCCCAGCACATGATCCCTTGTGACGGACAAATGGATGATCTGACAACGGGCATCAGTGGTCGTTTTGAAAAACCGGCCCCACTCATATTCCAACTGCTGCGGTGTTCCGCCTACTGTTGTGGCAGAATTTCGAGCTGGGGGACATCGTGGTGTCTGAGCCGACTCCGTATCGGCATTGATTGGCGCCCTGAGGAACATGCTGGGTCATCACCTGGCGCGTTGCTTTTCCGGTTATTAAACAGGTGTTGTGCTTACGTCCACGTGCATGCATGCTCCTTGGACACCGTGTAACAGCGGATCGCGGTTCGTGCCGGCTACGTGAACACGATAGGTGCTGACTCTCGATGGATCGATGGCGAATTCTTGTTCGGTTCTGGTTGCTGCTGGATTCGTGGACAGTGACTCAACATTTCATCCTGGTTTCCACTGGACGTGTGGGAAAATCTGTACGGTAAGTGATGGTTGGGAGTGGTGGCGTACTCCTGTAATCCGGCGACACGGAGGCGTGAGTTTGAGGATCTCCTGGAGCCGAGGCACTCGCTCCGTGGCTGTCCGAGACGGTCTGGCGTCCGCACCTGCCCGGACATCGACTTGGCGCAACCGGTGAATCTATGGGAACGCTGGGGTGAATGGGTGGGTACAAACGGTGTCGCACAAGCAGCGTGCTCGTTTGATAGGCCAAACTGTGATAACTCCAAGTGATGATTGGTGCCAGTTCACTGGCAAAATGACTGGGCTAGTTCCTGGTTTTTGATGGGCCTCCGACAAAATTACCAGTTTAGATGCCAGCGCGTGCTCGTTCGCGTGTAAAATGCGGAGGAAAATCTGATTGATGTTGGTTCTCTCGCAAAGGACCAGGACGTGGAGTGGATCCTGATGTGTTTTAGCTCTTGTCCAAAGGACGAGATGAGTCGTGGCTTCTTTTGAAGTCAGAGGTCAAGCACCATACTCGAGGAGCGGATACGTGTCAGTCTGAGAAATCGAACTCCCACGTGACGCAATTTATGAGTGGATGGAGGGGAAGCGGCGTGGGGAAATGCTACACTGAACGACTCCGGAATTGTTTCGCCGCACACAAATCACGTGGGCCTAACAGACAGTGAACTGACAACCCGAGAGAAAAAACACTGCTCGTGCGATCATCGGGCAGACACCGTCGCCGCGCAGAAACCCTCGTCGGCCTGTGTCCGTCGCCGACGAGTGGCGTCGGCGAGTGCTGTGCGGCGATGGTGACGGTGCCGGCAGCGGTGCCGGCAGCGGTGCGGGCGTGTCAGCAGGTCGTGTCGAGCGGTGTCCTGCTGCGGCCCGGCGACTCCATTCTCTGTGAGTAATGGTGCTCCTGCTCGCCGGCGCCGGGACGACAGTCGGTTTAATGTTGTCTAATGGACGCGGGCGCGGCAGCCGTGTCTTGGACAGAGACCGAGCGTCATTGTTTAATAGAGATGTTGGTCGACAGCGGCTGGGGTCACGACAGGTGGACTGTCACGACGACACGACGGCCGGCGGGCCATCTGGGACGCTGTGTGGATGGCTTCTGGGGATGCGGTGTGGAATGGTGGATCCTGGGCTGATGCCAGTGTGTCGAAATTTGGCAGTTCAGCTGAAAAGGACTATGGTGTGGATCAGTGTTGGATTTTCACTTCTCGTTCTTGGATTCGGAGTGTATAATCCTTGAGTTCATGCAATTACGGAGTGCATAATGCCTGGTAACCATGGGGTGAATACAAATTACTGAGACAAAGAAATAAAGTCTTGTTTTTCCATTCAAGAAGCATACATTACAGGTGTTTCATCCCACACAGCCTAAGTATGCCGCCTGATGCTGGATCACATAAAAATAGTATTCACTGAGAATACAAACTTCACATAGCAGTCATATGTGTTGTGGTGCTGGAAAAGTGTTAAATATACTGTCATTGGCAAGAAGTGATGCATTTAATCGTGATTGATTTTCCATGCGAGTTTGAATATATTTCAACTTCAGGTATGTAGGTATATTACTATGATGAAATATATTATTCAAGCTTAGGGTATCCACAAGACACGTCTTACACAGTTTACCTCCATGAAGCAAACAAATTGGTTAGGCTTGGTTATGTTATAAGTTGGGCTCTACTCTTAAGTTGGACAAGTTTTCACATCCAATGCTTTTTTCTATTTCAAGAATTTGTTTTCAACAATGTACCAGGCAAGGTTAGGTTATGTCAGGTTATGTTCTTTAATTTGCATTTTTTTAAAGAAAAATACTGATTGAAATTTTTCCTTTTTCAAGAGAATTGTTCTTTTTGCATCGAAGGTTAGGCTAGGTTAGGGTAGATTATGCCACATTTTTTATTTCCCAAATTAATTTTTACACTATATTACCCAACTCCAAGCCCATTTATTGGTGTTGTTTTGCCTGCCAACTGGAAAGTATGTATTTACAGTGGAAGTGAGTGGTCACACCATGTAAACCACATTTTTAAACATGGCATTGGAAAAAGGAATTTAGATAACCCAAAATTACCCTACACTGCAAATTTACAAATAGAAACAAAGTGATGATGAACAAGAATTATGCCTTTCACATCAGGAACCACAAAACCTCAATATCCCTGATGGAAAATGATTGGTCCTGAACCCTGTGCTGATGAAGAATGCCCATGGCATGGTTGGATTTCAAAAAATAATGCATCAGGACTGCAAAAAAAATGTTTCCAATAGGAAATTTGAATCCATTCATTCCATGCACCACCATAGGCATTATGTTGAATTTGGAAATCATTATGTCGCATTGGCAACAACAAAAGTGTACAAATTTACACCTGTGATTAGCATGCTCAAACTGTTACCCATCGAAAGCCAGCATTAATAGCCATTAGCCATATTCGCCGCAATAGAATCGGCAGAAAACAAACCGAATTCCTACAAGGGGTATGCCAGACAATAGGAGTCACAGAAGATAATAAAGCAGCACCTACCAGTTACTATTCCCACAGCACCTACTCTTTTCCCCGAGGCGCACAATTCAGGAGAACGAAAACAGAAAAATAACAATGGCCTCCTCCCCGGCTTCGTACCTTGGCTGTTGCCTTGGCTGACTCGATAGGCCTTGGGCTGGCCCAAGGCCGGCTGGCCTTAACCTTCATCAGGGCTGGCTGCGACTTGTGTTACATTGTCACAAAAATAATGCAATCGAGACAAGCTGCTCTTTTACCTTTGTCAACAAAGATTTCATCCTATTGGCTGAGTTCAAACCATTAAGCCAATCAGCAGCCTCCATACAGTCAGCCGGAGTTGACGAAAGACCAGTAAGCGGTTCGTAACCACCCCGCATTTAGCAGCGTATAAGAACATGACGGCTAAATTTCCATTTTCCCGGAGTGGGAGAAATTAGTTGTCGGAGTGGCATAAACACTATTATTGCCACCAGTTTGTGGTGTATTTAAACAATGTAGGTCATGAAATGGAAGGACACTGAAATTTCTGGTTATATGGTGGTCCATTTGACTGTAAAATGTAACCAGATTTGAAGAACGTTTCGGTACCATTTAGGTCATTTTCTTGCGTAAAATCCATCGGATATCTTTTTTGTTTTATTGCTCTGGACTGGTCCAGGATGCAAAACGATCAGTTTTGTTCATGTCAAGTTATGTAGAACATCTCAATCTTCAAGGAAACAGAAAGGAATGCATTATTTATGGCCTTTCTTGGCCGTAGTTTAAAAAGCTCCGACCGGAGTGGGAGCTGGAGAGCCGCGAATCCATCGAATCCAAGAAGCGCCGTTCGGGTCTGGCCAGTCTGGGAATGGTGGTTTCCCTTCATTAGGCGAGCCGAGAATAGAGGTTTCTTTCACTTGGCGAGGAATTTTTCTTGTATGCACCGAGTTGCCCACTGGATGGAAAGAGACGAAAGAGGCTCGTTGTAGGCATCGCCAACCTTGGTAGGAACGACCTACGTATCTATTATCAATATCTTCGCCATTGAAATTATTGGCTGGGATAAGCCTCGTGAGTTGTATGATGAGATATAGTCCGATAATTAAGGGACCAGGTAGTGAGACTACTAGTTGATCTCGTGTAGTATCGGCCGACGTAGGAACTGAGGCCCAATTGAGGTTTCTTGAAATTTAATTATTCTTGTTGGTGTAAACTTCAGTATCAAAGCAGAAATATAGCTACCTATCTAGAATGATGTATGCATAACCAGCTTAATGTTGAGAAGTATGGGTAGCCATAGCAAAATTGTGATTCCTTATATTTTGCAGTGGTGCACATCTGTATCCCTCTGTTGGTGCCCATGCATGCAGTGGCACAACCTAGGACAGGGGACCCTCAATGTTTGCTTTGCTTCTCAAATGACTTCAACTTTTAACATGGGACTCTATGGAGTGTGCCCCCAATCTATTTCACCCTGCCCATTGCCTTTCACGTATTTCCCCCCCCCAATAATTTTCATAAATGAACATCCATAACCTGGAAAGAGTATTTTCATAAGTGTGTTCTTAATGTGTTGGATTTGGATGGAAGAACCTTTCAGCTTGCTTTGTTTTGTTTTGGAAATAAAGCTTTCATTTTTGTAAGACAATATATTTTCAGGAATAAGGGATTGGTCCCCTTCAGTGCACGGATACAGTAACTCACAAGCATTGTTGTGCTCTAACTAAATGTTTCAGGAAATTGTGAAGTGCACCCCACCTCATACCCCAATAAACTCCATTATTTGGCTTTTTTGTCCCTGCAGCTTCCGGAACATTCCTATGCCATGACAAATCATAATATATGTCCACAAATATTTTGGGGATGTGATTGCTTTTGTGATTTGCAAGTTGTGTAGGGACTTCTCTAGTTCTCTAGTTCTGTCTAGCCTTGCATTCTTCTGAACACTACTGATTCCAGCATTTTCACAAATGAACAATGTACACATGAAGGAATGGCTGTTTATTAATTCACATGTTTCAGACAATTGCATACCACCTGCACCATTTCATGGAACAAATACATTGGTATTAATGTTGTATACAGATTGCAGAGTGATCCTTAAGCATCTGCTGTCATCTGTTGCACATGCTAGCAAGCTGGCACTCGTCTAGTCTTGCTTGCATCTAATTTTCTGTTCCACTTCTGCATCCTCTTGGAATGTTGCTGCAGCTCTCATGGTCACCTGAAATAACAAATGTGCATTATCTTCAATGATGTTGCCAAGTTGCTGTGGCAAAGACCTAACATGGCTAGACAAGATGAAGAGCACCAAAACTAGAAGGGTTTTTCATTGTCAGCCACTTATTACCATATGTTATAGGCCCTTGGAGCATGCTGCATCCTCTGCTTCATCACAATCCAATAATACTATTGGATTACAACAGCTGGTTGAGATTGCTGTTTAAGCAAGGCTCTTCACGATATATCATGTAATGTAAGGAGTGGATTTTTTGGGGGAGTGTATAATTCTTTGGATGACAAAAGTTCCAAAAAGGACCATATTTCCAACACTGGTGTGGATAGTGTTTTCATCTAAGTCATATGTTTTGCTTGCTTACTTCACTTTTCGCTGGCTAACATCACTACCCTAGAAGCACATGTGTAAGATGCTGCTAACGTCAATACCCCCACCCCTCTCCTCACCAGCGTCGGATCGGGGTAGAGCTCGAGCTTTCCACACACCTAAGACAGTGTCATATGCAAACTGTAATTACAATTTGACAAATGCTGTTTATTTCTTTTGCCAGATCACATTCACTTTCTGTTCTACATTTGGCACCCAACGGAACATTACTCTGGAGACAGTGGTTTGCACAGATATGGGCGTAGTTGGCGAGGGTGTATGGGACTGGTCATCCCACCTTTCGGCGGCGCCCCCGCTGACTGGAGAGAGAGACCGGAAACAGACGGCGAACGCTTGAAATGCCCTACATTCTGATATGTTGCCGCAGTCGCCCCGTGTGTGGCAGGTGCCTCTCTGACGAACATGGCAGCGAACATTGCACCTCCGAGGCCCCATTTTTACAAACTGAGCCACAGGACAGGATCGCCGCACGTCCTGTGACCGAATTTGCCCGATGTACACTGTAAGGATAAATTATTACAATCCAACACACACACAAAAAGTAACGTTTCGGGAGTCCAGATATATTTACGAACACACTCACCCCAGTATCTCATACGTGAACAAAAAACTATGTTGATCACACAACACACTCAGTCCGATAAGGCCTCAGCCCACCTCCCCTTCTTCGCTCCTTTGGAGTGCCCTTGCGTTGCCAGCAAGGCACGGGCAGCCAACCCAAAAGGACGCCGAGGCCGCTGAAGCCCCACCCACCGTGAGTAGACAAAGCCCTGTGCTTGACACCTCCTAGGCGGCAAAGCGCGTCGCTCCTTCGCCGCGGTGGGACCGGAAGTGACAGTTACGTCGCCCGTTACAGAGCGGGCTCCAGAAGAGTGGCATCGTACCCAGCGGGCAAAGAGGCCCGCCAAGACCTCCACCAATATCATCAAATCCTTACCTGCTACATCCACGCACCCCACACCACCCCACACCACCCACCCTTCCAGCCTATCACTGCGCAATCCGAAACCACGCCAATACCCCACCCCCACCAACCCTTTCAGATTCAGAGGTCGGACGTGCTGCAGTTAAGGTGCGTCATGGAGCCCCGGATCTAGGAGCCCAGGGCCGTACCGCACGACGTATGCCAAATCCCTCGAGCTCGAAGCTTGAGGGCCAGTGCTCAGTGGCGACACCACTGAGCGCCACTGAGCTCCTCTTCACTATTACCCGCGGCGGCCATGGGTGAGGCCGCCGGAAATGCCGACCCCCCCCCCCGTCGAGCCGGACACCCTCCAATATCTTCCTCGTCACCGATTCGCGCTACGAAGTGGGCTCTCCCCGGTGCTGTGTCATCACGTGAGTTCGGGAGCTCGCGCTCGCGGCCGCGTAGCCAAGGTCCCGCCGTCATGCTCTCCATCCGTAGAAGCCTTCTTGCGCATCTAGATTTATCTTGCGCCGCTAATGGATTCAGCACAACGTACCGACGGTCAAATGGGCGCAACGTGACCTCGTCGTCGACGCGCCCCTAAACATCGATTCATCATCATCATCATCATTCATCATCATCATCAACAAACATACGTATGGCAATCGGTGACGGGATATTTTGTAGGCCATCTGTATGCGTGATTTTCACTCTGGAGAGCACTGATCCACTCTCGTGAAGGGCTTGGTGCACCGCGTGGACTTTGAGTGGCACTCCACTTAGGGGAGGGAGGTGTGTTTTTTGCTGTCACTGTCGTTTTGATGTCGTTGAACAAAAAGCGTTATAACTCTGGGAGTCGAGTGCTTTGGAAATACCTTGCAAATACTTGCAAATACTTGCCAAACGACCCACGCACTTGACTCGACATTGCTTCGGGCGCAACGTGGCACTAACCCCGGCGGAATGACCAGCGAGACTTCCAAATACAATGCGATTGGAAACAACACTCCCGAAAATATCGGTAGCTCTTCGAATGGTTCGATATGTCAGACGCTTGTTTGCAAGAGCGATACTTCTGTACGTTTTCCTCATGCCGTCGTCTTCGAAAGCTTCGTTGCTCATGTAAACCGGGCATCTGCTGACGGCTAGCTGATCGTCCATAGCTAAGGACGTATTGGAAAGTTTCGCCGCTGATGTAAGCCGGGCATCCGAGGACGATTGTCACGCGACACCGCCCGACATTTGTGACGCCATCATGCAGAACGTCACGTCACGTCACAGGCCGCACCGGCGGCGGCACGAGGCGCCACGCGGACCTGGTCGGGCACGCCCCGGGGCGAAGCAGTTCCGACTGTCGCTGCACTCCTGTTGGCCGGCTGGCGGCGCCGGTGCTGGCGGCGGTGCGGAGATGGCGGCGCTGGGTGCCGTGTGTCGGGAGATGCGGCCGACACGGAGCGCCACGTGACCTGTCGCACCAGGTGGCAGCCCCGCCGCTGCCCTGGCAGCTTCTCGGCATGGCTGCGTGCTGCCCCGGCCCGCCGCCCCGGCCCGCCGCCCCGCATTGGCGGCCGGCCCGGGGCCGACTCTGGCTTTGGCTCTCCGAACCGGCCCGAGCTCGGCTTGGCTGCGACGCCCAGGATGTCCCAGGTCGATCTCCTGCCTGTGTCGATCCCCTGTCAGTTCAATGTCGGCCCAGTGTCGGCTCAATTTCGGCTATGTGTTGGCCGAGTGTAATGGATAATGCAAATTATTGTGAATTGTGAATTGCGAAACCCCGCAAAAATTGTGCCCTCCTTTTTCGACTGGAAGGCCGTCCACCGGGGACGTCGATTACACCACGCCATGTCGGCACGGACCATAGTGGCGTGAAGGCTGAGCTCGCGCTATGGCAACGTGTCGCAGATAAGGACAGCGCCACCGATGCATTGATAAACCTTAACACTATGACTTACCTGTCGCAGTACTGCGGCAATATGCGGAACTGGGCCGATTTATCGGCTGGAGTGTGAGCCGCTGCTTGGATGGCCAACAGCTGGCGCACGCCAGGAGCCTGACCGAGTGTAGTATTGGCCGGGCCGTGCTGCAAGTGGAATGGCGGCTCGACACGACGACAGCTGGTCTGTTCTGCTGGTGCTCCAAAGGACGACAGCTGGTGCAGAGGCCGCGGAGGCAGGTGCGATCCGACGCCGCGAAGGCCGGTGCGATTGGGGTTCACACGTGCTCGGCGTGCTCGCGGTGTGTTGCGACACCGATGACCCGGTGCACTGTGTCCTCTTCGCCCGATGACCCGGTGCACTGTGTCCTCTTCGACCGATGACCCGGTGCACTGTGTCCTCTTCGACCGATGACCCGGTGCACTGTGTCCTCTTCGACCGATGACCCGGTGCACTGTGTCCTCTTCGCCCGATGACCCGGTGCACTGTGTCCTCTTCGCCCGATGACCCGGTGCACTGTGTCCTCTTCGCCCGATGACCCGGTGCACTGTGTCCTCTTCGACCGATGACCCGGTGCACTGTGTCCTCTTCGACCGGTATGTCGCGCCGCTGCCGAGTTGCAGCAACACGGGGAAATCAACATTCGCGATCGGCGCGGCGTTGCAGACGTGGGTTCGAGCCTCGGTGGCGGCCCGGTTTTTGTTGCATCCGGATGCTGGCGGTGGTTAGGCTATCTGATCGAACACTTCAGGAGCCCGCGTGGGGAGGACCCGGTCGGGTCGTGCGTGTATGGGTGCATCATGAGTGTGTGGGGGTAGGAAGATAGCGTGCGGGCACGTTGTCACCATCATGACTCATCATGACTCATCATCATCACCACCATGCATTCCATTCATGGTGTCTATGCACCAATCTGTGTACGTCAATCCACCCAGGGAGTCCCCAGCAAGGCGTCGTGCCACGTGCCGTTTAGCATCTATCCGGCAGCAATGTGCGCTCCCGCATGGTCAACTTGCCACACATGTGGTGTCAGGCACGGCGAACGACGTTCCCCGCTGACCACATGATCACAAGTTGTGACCACACAACCGCAAGCCGCGGCCGCCGAGTACGAGGATGTTTCCCAGGCGCTGCAACAGCTCACATGCGCTCTCTCGGATCATGCATGAAATCATGTAAATGTCGTGCATACATCACGTGTCATCGCCCTCACTGTTCGTCCGTCCACCGGAGGCGCTGCTACTGTCGAGGCGGTGCTTTAACACTGTGATGCACTCTCGCAGAGCTCACTTCGGCAGGCCGCCAATCCCATGAATGCTGCATGGCTAAAGAGGCGGAGCTGTTTTCGGCGAGAACATTGTCCTCCCGGAAAAGTGATCTGCTCCCTTTTCCCTCACTGGAAGAGGGAACAGCATCCCTCTTAGATGATGCTGTTTTTATAGTAAAATTGTGCAATCTTAAGGATGCGAAAATTCTGAAGTTGAAGTGGCAAGCAGCACAAACAAGAAAAACTAGCTGGAGTCATATATTCTGATTCTACTAGCCCTGTCGTCCTATGGCCTATGTGAATTACATCTTCGATGTGGCCCATGCGAATTTCACCCTCGATATACATTATTTTTACAATAACAGTTTCCTACAGTTTCATGTTCATGTTTATTGGTGGGCACCGCACTGACATTGCGATGTACAACTCTGAATAAATTCTAAGTATACAATTTAGGCATTATGCTTATGTACTTTATAAACATTATTTGCTTCGCACCGAAACAGAATGGTGTTATGTCACGTTGGATTCGCAGAGGAAAGTTGCGTTCAGAATTAAATTAATAATGATCATCAATTCTTGAAGATTAATTTGGCCACTCCGAAGTCAGTCAGCGTTTGCAGGGTCCCGCAGTGTCGGGGTCCCGCAGTGTCGGGGTCCCGCAGTGTCGGGGTCCCGCAGTGTCGGGGTCCCACAGTGTCGGGGTCCCGCAGTGTCAGGGTCCCGCAGTGTCAGGGTCCCACAGTGTCGGGGTCCCGCAGTGTCATGGTCCCGCAGTGTCAGGGTCCCGCAGTGTCAGGGTCCCGCAGTGTCGGGGTCCCGCAGTGTCAGGGTCCCGCAGTGTCGGGGTCCCGCAGTGTCGGGGTCCCGCAGTGTCAGGGTCCCGCAGTGTCAGGGTCCCGCAGTGTCGGGGTCCCGCAGTGTCGGGGTCCCGCAGTGTCGGGGCCCCACAGTGTCGGGGCCCCACAGTGTCAGGGGCCCACAGTGTCAGGGTCCCGCAGTGTCGGGGCCCCACAGTGTCAGGGTCCCGCAGTGTCAGGGTCCCGCAGTGTCAGGGTCCCGCAGTGTCAGGGTCCCGCAGTGTCAGGGTCCCGCAGTGTCGGGGTCCCGCAGTGTCGGGGTCCCGCAGTGTCAGGGTCCCGCAGTGTCGGGGTCCCGCAGTGTCAGGGTCCCGCAGTGTCGGGGTCCCGCAGTGTCAGGGTCCCGCAGTGTCGGGGTCCCGCAGTGTCGGGGTCCCGCAGTGTCGGGGTCCCGCAGTGTCGGGGTCCCGCAGTGTCAGGGTCCCGCAGTGTCGGGGTCCCGCAGTGTCAGGGTCCCGCAGTGTCGGGGTCCCGCAGTGTCGGGGTCCCGCAGTGTCGGGGTCCCGCAGTGTCAGGGTCCCGCAGTGTCGGGGTCCCGCAGTGTCGGGGTCCCGCAGTGTCAGGGTCCCGCAGTGTCGGGGTCCCGCAGTGTCGGGGTCCCGCAGTGTCGGGGTCCCGCAGTGTCGGGGTCCCGCAGTGTCGGGGTCCCGCAGTGTCGGGGTCCCGCAGTGTCGGGGTCCCGCAGTGTCAGGGTCCCGCAGTGTCGGGGTCCCGCAGTGTCAGGGTCCCGCAGTGTCGGGGTCCCGCAGTGTCAGGGTCCCGCAGTGTCGGGGTCCCGCAGTGTCAGGGTCCCGCAGTGTCGGGGTCCCGCAGTGTCAGGGTCCCGCAGTGTCGGGGTCCCACAGTGTCGGGGTCCCGCAGTGTCAGGGTCCCGCAGTGTCAGGGTCCCACAGTGTCGGGGTCCCGCAGTGTCGGGGTCCCGCAGTGTCGGGGTCCCGCAGTGTCGGGGTCCCGCAGTGTCGGGGTCCCGCAGTGTCGGGGTCCCGCAGTGTCGGGGTCCCGCAGTGTCGGGGTCCCGCAGTGTCAGGGTCCCGCAGTGTCAGGGTCCCACAGTGTCAGGGTCCCGCAGTGTCGGGGTCCCGCAGTGGCAGTATCCGTGGTCGTGAAGTCCCTCAGTGTCAGGGGGTCCGTTGCTGCTGGGCCCCTCACTCCCCGGTGGGTCAGGATCCGCCCGGTCTGCTCTGGCTGTCGCTCTCTGTTGTGTGCATCATTTCCGCATCGTGTGACTCCAGGTCGCTGGGTCACTGGCGGATATTCAGAGGCGTCACCTCGCCTCAGACGCGCCCGGGAGGTGTGGCTGGGCTCCGTGTCGACCCCGCCACACCCGGTGGGCCGACAAATTCGGCAGTCATCGACTGACAAGTGTTCAGTCTTGAGCCGGCCATCACTGGACGACGAGACGGCCCACGGTCGACGTTTCGGGGGTCTGTAAACAATGCGGATGTGCGCCATAAAACACAGCCGTGAGCCATCCGGCTGTCGCTGGTGTTTCTTACAATGGAGATGATGTTGACCGTGCTGTTTTGTCCGATGCGCGCCGCCGGCACGGTGCGCCTGCGGTGATGCCGATAGTCGGAACAGTCTCGGCCGTGAAAAGGAATGCGCTCTGTTTGGGATTCGAACCCGAGCACTTCGGTGCCAAGGTTTCGGGTGCGGCGCGAACATCCCGTATGCAGCTGGAGCTGTGTATGTCGTTGTTTATGCTGGCGGCCGAGGAGCGCGAGGAACTGAGAAGTCAGCTCTGTTTATGGCGTGAGCTGCTGGTGTGGACTGGTTCAGAGCTGTTGTACTGCAGTCCAGCAATTTTAGATACCATGCAGCTCTGGGTGCACGCTGTTCGTTCAAAGGCGTCAGGTGTCCGGCGTGTGGTCGGCAACTTGCAGGTGGGGCTGCACGTGACCAGTGGAAGGGCCGCGGGGGAGCGGGTGCATGTGGCGGCCGTCTTCGTTGTGTGCCGCCCCCCCCGAGCCCCCCGAGCCGCCCCCCCACCGTGCCGCCCCCCCACCGTGCCGCCCTTGTTCTCATCGTGTAGTCCAATGGGCGCAAAATAATGGCCAATGCAGTCGGCGCGCCCTATCACAAATCCACCACCATCGTGTAGTCGATATGTCCGGGCAACACGTGCAAACACACCCCGCTCCCGTCGGTCGCTGGGGGTGCCTGTCTGTGTGGCCGGCCACGGCTGCCGGCGCTGCGACACAACGTGAAACACAACGTGAAACACAGCCGAAACACAACGTGAAACACAGCCGGAAACATAACGTGAAACATAGCCCGAAGCACAGCGTGAAGCGCACCTAAAGACACAGTTCGAAGCAAAGCGTGGAACACAGCTTGAGACGCAGTTTGAAGCACAGCGTGAAGCACAGCGCGAAACAGCCTAAACACAGCCTGAAACACAGCCTGAAGTTCAGTCCGAAGGGCGTCGGTAGCTCAGTGGTTAAGATGAGCGTCTGGTACTCCAGAGGTACGGGGTTCGATTCCCCGCGATGCCCGTCCTTCCCCGCAGGGCGAGAGGCAGGCGACGCCATACGGCCTAAACTGCTGAGGGGGACGAGTGGTCTAGGGGTAAGATGCTCGTCTCACAATCGAAAGATTGTGGGTTCGAGTCTCACCTGTCGCTACTCTTCGCCCGCGACCAATCGGCGTGAGAGATTGGCGACGCTATATGACTCAACAGTCGACGTGTCGTAAAACCAATAACCAACCAACCTAAGCTGCTGAGTGCGTCGTAAAGTCACAATCCAATCCAGAAACACAGCCTGAAGCACAACCTAAACACACCGGAGGCACAGGGGTACCTCCGAGTGACAGCCAGCGTGTGAAAAACCTCTGCGACACAGCCCACCGCAGCGACGATGCACAGGGGAAGCCGCGACGATGCGGAGATAAACCGCGACGATGCCGATATAATCCGCGACGATGCCGACATAAACCGCGACGATGCCGATATAATCCGCGACGATGCCGATATAAACCGCGACGATGCCGAGATAAACCGCGACGATGCCGAGGACACCCAGTGCCAGGTCTAATGGCTATTTACCAAGGCGCGCATGTCGGGCGCGCACAGCAGAATCCGTCCTATTGTGCTCGCCTGTGCCGAAAGTGACCTGTGATCTGCCGGCCAGACGTGCAGGCCACAAAACCCGAGCTCATCCGGCCGTGGTTGGGCGCAGCCAAAGCTTGAATCTTGAATCTTGAATCTTGAAGCTTGACTCGCGTCAGAGGGCGGCCATGGTCGGGTGGAGCTGAAGGGTGAAGACGGCGGTAGGGGTAGAGGGTGGGTGTGGTCACAGTTCAGCGATGAATTATTCGTGGAATAAGGTGGAGTATACCACTTTAGGAACACTCAATTAACATCCATCCCAACGGAGTATCGACACGGTGCTTCATGAGTCGTTATGAGGTCTTCATATCTAATTTCTAACAGTATATTGTTGATAAGTACCATGCTGATGCTTGCCATTGCAGATTGTGATGCACGAACATCTCTTAGCACAATTCTATGATTACCTATGTGTTCTGTTATACAATATGAATTGATACGGATAGGCATTTTGTATCATTGTCGGTAAAATAGTTAACATTAAATTAGGCATCTCAAGACAAATGAAAAAGGTGCACGTATGAGTACACTATTGGATCAAAATGGTGTTTCAAGAACTTATAGGCTATGCTAAGGGACATCGTTTCCATGACGAATTTCTGCATCCTACTGAACTCGTTTCGACATCTCACGCCTGACGAAAACCCGTTATTTTAACACTGTCACAGTTGGTCCGAAGGCGCACTGGCAGCGACAGGACGACAGCCGCACCGGTCCCGTCGGGAATTGCTGATGTCGTTACGGCTGACGTTGCGCCCCCTTTTTGCGCGCGTCTTGTACGGGCTGTATGGAAATTCGTGTGAGCATGGCTGCTCTCGCCAGCCATCACGGGTGTTGGGCGGCCTTCTTGAAAGTGAAAATCAAATAACTGAAATACGTAGGTGGGGTGAGGTGGCGTCAGCATAATTACGAGTCATGCGAGACAAGATATCGCGTGTTTCGTCGGTTTTGGTGCTGCAGCTTTCCTCCCGCGAAATTACACCCGAAGCTCATTCCTGCTTAGTGAAGCTCATTCTGACTGAGCTGAGAAGTCGGTGCGCAGCGATTTTGGCAGTGGTTTTCTGACGCGCCGTGGTGGGGTGGCCAGTGTGGCTTCTGTGCGCGTGTGGGGTGGGGGGGGTACGGTGATACACAATCCATTGCATTGTAACTGGCAGTGTGTTGTAACACAGAGCACAGATGAGCACAAAGAGCACACAGAGCACAGAGCGCAACACAGACGGAACGTCGAGTTAAGCGCAGCCGTGGCGGAGGCTCCATACGAGGCTCGTCGTATGCTTTTTCGTGAGCATCACTGAGGGTTTGCCACGCCACGGAAGGCGGTCACAGAACATTGCGTGATGCGCACCATGCAGCACCGAGTAGCATCCCTTCAGAACCATCTCCCGGAGAGGAGACAGTGCCATGCAGCACCGAGTAGCATCCCTTCAGAACCATCTCCCTGAGAGGAGACAGTGCCATGCAGCACCGAGTAGCATCCCCTCAGAACCATCTCCCGGAGAGGAGACAGTGCCATGCAGCACCGAGTAGCATCCCTTCAGAACCATCTCCCGGAGAGGAGACAGTGCCATGCAGCACCGAGTAGCATCCCTTCAGAACCATCTCCCGGAGAGGAGACAGTGCCGCCCTGGGCGACAGTGCAAAGCCGCCGCTGCTGCTCTATCGGGAGCGGTGTCTTACCAGCCTTTCTGCGCGCAAGCAAAGCGCTGTGTGCGAATTGGACGACTTATGATCGCTACATGCGCGGCGTTAACGCTGCCCAAGCGTGGCACCTGGGGTAGAGCGGCAGCGTAAACAGTCGCAACGTCAGCTGATCAAGCCATCAGCGAACGTCGAACACCTGAGGTCGTACGGAGAGCGGCAGCGTAGCAGTCGCAACGTCAGCTGAGACCGCCGTCAGCGAACGTCGAACACCCGCACGTCTCGTATCGGCGGCGGCCGTGGAAATGGCAGTGCGAGGAAGGTGCAAGCTGTGTATTAGACCTCCAGCCGGTTGGTATCTTGAACTTGGTCCAAAGACCACGTCCTGCTAAGAGGGCAGGAGCGGCAAGCACACGCAACGTCGATTCGTGACTGCCGGGCACGGATGATCAATTTTGGGCGAAGCGCCCTAAAGCCCAAATAACTAACTAACGATTCGTGACTGCACAGTTGTAGTAGGTTCTCCGGCGCTTCGTGCGTACACCGTGCAAGCAGTTCTGAAGTAGGGATAATGTAGTTCTGACTACCTGTTGATTACCGTGCGAGCTTCCATTGCATTTGTACTCGCATGCATCTTCCGATGTCCAGCATACGTCAGGTCATGCGTCAGGCCATGCGTCAGGTCATGCGTCAGGTCATACGTCAGGTCATACGTCAGACGATTCACTGGCGTTGCTACAACCTCGTGGTTGAAGTTGATTGGGGAAAATCGGACGCTTGGGGGAGGGAAGTCGGACGCTTGGGGGAGGGGGGGAAATCATTTGTGTCGCCGATATCTGCCGATGCTTTCCCACGACGTGAAAAGTTCCCGTATTTAGGCCACACTGTTACTCGGTTGGAGGGTGGGGGTCTGGGAGGGGGGGGGCACCTTGCCCTCTCACGTCGCGTTGCGACACCTATGGGTGATGTCGGCCGTCCGGTAGATCGGTCCCCAGACGCCGATCAATAGCCGGGCGTCTGTTGTGCCGCCGCTGTGCACGTGGTTGCAGTTGCACGCGGACTGCGCTGACGACACGGCCCCAACACCACCAACACCACCAACACCACCTGCACCAACACCACCTGCACCAACACCACCAACACCACCAACACCACCTGCACCAACACCACCAACACCACCAACACCTCCAGCGCCACCAACACCACCAGCACCACCAGCACGAACACCACCAACACCACCAACACCACCAACACCACCAACACCACCAACACCACCAACACCACCAACACCACCAACACCACCAACACCTCCAACACCACCAGCACCACCAACACCAACAACACCACCAACACCTCCAGCGCCACCAACACCACCAGCACCAACACCACCAACACCACCAACACCACCAACACCTCCAGCACCAACACCACCAACACCACCAACACCTCCACCAGCACCACCAGCACAACACCACCAACACCACCAACACCACCAACACCACCAACACCTCCAGCGCCACCAACACCACCAGCACCACCAGCACGAACACCACCAACACCACCAACACCTCCAGCACCAACACCACCAGCACCGCCTGCACCACCAACATCACCAGCACCATCAACACCACCAGCACCACCAGCACTAGCACCACCAGCACCACCAACACCACCAACACCTCCAGCACCAACACCATCAGCACCGCCAGCACCACCAACACCACCAGCACCATGGCGCACCAATCACGCGCGCCCACGTGCCAAGGAAGTGGTGGTGATGGTGATGGTGACGGTGACGGTGACGGTGACGGTGACGGTGACGGTGACGGTGACGGTGACGGTGACGGTGACGGTGACGGTGACGGTGACGGTGACGGTGACGGTGATGGTGATGGTGATGGCGAGGCCTGGCCTCGATCTCTGCGGATTCTGGTGTCCATGAAGACGACGGAGGGCAGTGGGATATACGAAAAAATACAACACGAATAAGACAGAACACAATACAATAATGAATGTCAGTATACAAAAAGGAGAACAGAATGCACATGACCAACGCAGTCGATGCGCCCCTAAACTCCAACAACCAACCAACACCAAATATAACATCGGAGTACGACCATGGACACGACAGTTGGGAACGTGCTGATTGGCATTATGGTACCCCGCGAATTGTACCGGTACCACACTTACCAAGCAGGCAGGTATGCGGACGGACATATGGCCTCGTCAGGTGCTTAAATATCGGGTTCCTCTAACAAATCGTGCCAGCATCAAGTATTTCGCTGCTTGGGTTCCCAACGGATGTTTAGAACGTTCCAGCCAGTCTTAATCTTGATGGACGTAAGCCTTACTACCACTGGGGCTCGGGTGGGTGACGATCTGGTGATGAAGCGAGGGCGCTGATGTAGAGAATCAGGTCAACCGGTTCCAAGCCAGGTGTAACTTGTCGGGCGGCGAAAACGGCGTCAACCACGTGCGCCGGCACCAGACTGCCAGACTGCCAGACTGCCAGACTGCCAGACCCTGAGTAGCGTCCCAGCCAGCTGTGTCGCGTCACGCAGACTGAGCGGCGTCGGGGTCCGCCGGCACCAGACTGCCAGACCACGTCGTGACCGAGGCCAGGAGGTGGTGACGGCGAGCCGCTGTCCGGGGGAGCCCGGGTAGGACTGGTCCGGCGGTGGTCTGGCCGCGACCGAGACCGAGTGGTGACTGGCGAGCCGCTGTCCGGGGGGAGCGACCGAGGCCAGAGGTAGGACTGGTCCGGCGGTGGTCCGACCGCGACCGAGACCGAGTGGTGACTGGCGAGCCGCTGTCCGGGGGAGCCCGGGTAGGACTGGTCCGGCGGTGGTCCGGCCGCGACCGAGACCGAGTGGTGACTGGCGAGCCGCTGTCCGGGGGAGCCCGGGTAGGACTGGTCCGGCGGTGGTCCGGCCGCGACCGAGACCGAGTGGTGACTGGCGAGCCGATGCCCGGAGGAGGACTGGTCTGGATGTGTCGTCGCCTGGGGACGTGGGTGATGGGCGTAACCGGTGTCCACGCGGTGCTGATGTCCGCCCGGACATCAACTTCCCCGAGGTCACTGACGAGGTCACTGCAGTGTCGTGATGTTCTCTCCGCAGCGCATCAGGTGCTGGGGGATCAAAACCAGCTATGGCTCGAAAATTGTGACCAATAAAGCAGGTATCAGATGATGTTGAAATGCAAAGAAGCAACTGTTGACACAGGTTTTTCCATGTCAATAACTTCCAGGTGTATTTGTGTGAAATTGTGATTAAATTGTAGTTTCGTCGAAATGGGCCCACACATGGCCCAATAATAAGGGGGATGAGTGGTCTAGGGGTAAGATGCTCGTTTCGCAATCGAAAGGTTGTGGGTTCGAATCTCACCTGTCGCTACTATTCGCCCGCGACCAATCGGCGTGAGAGATTGGCGACGCTATATGACTCAACGGTCGACGTGTCGTAAAACCAGTAACCAACCCAATAATAAGGGCGAATACTGTTGCTCCATGGTTGTATTTATGCATCAGAAGGTTATCCACATGTGGTTTTTTCATAATATTCAATACTGCACACAAGCCATTGTTTGTTGAGATGTATTCAGATATTTCTTTAGCCTCACCTTATATGTTCCAATATTGCACTCCGGTATGTCGGGAAGTAATCTATTGAACGCATCTCACGCTCTGCATGCGAATATTCGCCTGACTGAGTCCGTTCGTTTACTCTGCATATCCAAGTGTCTGTTCTGGCTCGCGTTGGGCTGTCTCGCAGACTCCAGACAGATAAACTGCTGTGGAAGCTCACCTGGTGCCACGACGCGCTTCAACGGACACCGAATGGTACTCGGAGAGGCCTCGAGCCGACGGCCGTCCCGGTTCGCGGTCGACGTCAGTCACATTAGAGTACGTCACACCTGTGCACATCGCATCGGCGTCCCGAGATCACGCGCGCGGCAAGGTTGCGTGGTTTTAGATGCGCGCGACACACACTGAGCCTTCGAGCTGCCGTGTACGGATGTACGGTACGGGCCGCACGATGAAACTGGTCCGTCGGCAAGTGCCGGGAGAGTATCACGAGGTGTGCAGTGTGGTGCATGACCCAACCCTGTGAGCACCCTGGTACATTTCGACACGAGTCGGTTCGCACACGGTGCACGCGACAGTTTAATTTTGCCAGCTTTAGGGCGCAATCGACTTTACTGGTGCATACGACAGGCTACGATCCGATATTTCACGCGTTTTTCCCGTTCGCGTTCATGCCTTGCGGAGCCGTCCAGGCTGTTCGGTGCAGCTTTGGGTACCCCTCAGCATTTCACGCGTCCGTACTGCAATGAGTGTGGTCTTGCCTGGATTCAGAGGCGTAGCCAAGGGAGGGGCCCTCAGCAACCAAAAATACACCAGATCGTCCAATAATTTTTCAGGTTTTCGCCACGCAAAACGATAAATTTTCCGCGCTTCCCGCGCCGCGATGCGTTTTTCTCCTTTCTTTTGGTGGAGCCCGCCCTAAGGCAATCCTGACTACGCCACTGCCTGGATTTAGTTCCGTTTGACTCGGACTGAAGCAACCATGCACGGCCCGGGGAGCAGCCTCCATGCGTCGAATGGGAATGCCAATGTTACGTCTTTTCTCGCTCACAAAGTGCTGTTTGCCATCAGTGTTCTGCATGATGCGAACACCACGATCAATATAAGGTCTGAATTGTTGGAATTATAAACTGTAAAGTTCGGCACCAGGCGATGTTCCTTGATGGACTCCGGTTGAAACTGGAGCTGTATTTAACAAGTGCTCGCCCGGAAGTACGTTCTGCTAGCTACTAACAAGGGCGCCCGATGAGCGGTACTGAACCTTGGGTCTGGCGACGTGCAAAATGCGTTTAATATGGCCCACAGTCACCAGGTGGCAGTGTCAGCCGGGACGTTTCCAAATATGCCATGTCTGCGGTGGCTACTGTAGGCGGGATATCTATGGTTTCTGAGAGCGGAGGTGGCTTGCCGGCCACGTCCTCTCGACTGGTTTGTATGTTGAGCTCGTGCTGTGGACGCCAAGTAGCGACGCTCAGCTCAGCTGTCACGGCTGCCTGTCTTATCTCCCGCCAGCGTGGCCGCCGTCACTGCTCACCGCTGCCATGGCGCTGCTGGTCGTGCTGGTCGTGGTGGTCTTAGTCGTCGTCGTCGTTGTTGTCGTCGTTGTCGTTGTCGTTGTCGTTGTCGTTGTTGTCGGTTGGTTGGTTATTGGTTTTACGGCACGTCGACCGTTGAGTCATGTAGCGTCGCCAATCTCTCACGCCGATTGGTCGCGGGCGAAGAGTAGCGACAGGTGAGACTCGAACCCACAACCTTTCGATTGTGAGACGAGCATCTTACCCCTAGACCACTCGTCCCCGTTGTCGTTGTTGTTGTTGTCCTCGTTTTTGTCGTCGTTGTTGTCGTCGTTGTTGTCGTTGTCGTCGTTGTGATCGTGGTCGTGGTCGTGGTCGTGGTGGTTGCGGTCGTAGTTGTGGTCGTTGTCGGGAGGGAGTGGGTTTGCCGAATTGTGGTTCTCAACACGGACAGACAGTCGCGCTCTCTTCGTCGTCGCTCCATGTTGAACAGCCCCTCTTTCCTGCCGGCCGGAAAATCCACCTTCGCCGGGCCGGGAGAGTTGGACTGACACGTTCTATCTTACCCTCACTGGCCGGCCGGCAAATCCACCTTCGCAGGGCTAGGGAGGGAGACTGATGCTCTCTATCTGAACCCTCGCCAGCCAGCCGGAAAATCCACCTTCGCCGGCCGGTCGAGGGATGAGGGTTTTTGAAAGCCCCCTGCTAACTTGCGATCGAGTAAGCTGGCATGCAATGCAGCGCACCCGAGCAATCGCTGGTCATGGAGAACAAACACGAAGCATGCCTTAAGTTGATACCATAGCCGATAATGAGGCCATCAGAAGTTATATTAGGTCAGTTTACGGACCTTGACGTAGATCCCTGGAAATGGTTTATAAAATGCAGATGTTGTCTTCATTCCGCATTGTTTTTCAAGAACGAACATCAATGAATGTGGTTATTTATATACATACATGCGTGCATATATTGTAATGCAGAGGTTTCTACACTCCGAGGGTGCTCCGAACACGCTGCAGGGGCTGCCGTCGCCTGGCACCTGCTCGCCCCTGTTCAACGCTGCGCGACCACCCTGTCGAGCCGAGCGTCCAGCGGCGGAAGGGAGTGGAACGTGGCGCGAGCTCCTCGCGCGGCGCCCACCGACCTGTCCGCGTCACCATCGATTGTGGTACAGGTGCTGGAGGGAGGGGGGGGCACGTGTATGGCGGACTGGGCGGACACGCGTCACCATCGATTGCGGTACAGGTGCCGGGGGCACGTGCATGGCGGACTAGGCGGACGCGCGTCACTGATGCGCGTCACCATCGATTGCGGTACAGGTGCTCGGGGCACGGCCCGGTGATCGATGCGCCGCGCTCCAGCCGCGCTCCAGCCGCCGCCGGCACGGTCTCACCCTCCGGAGACCGCCGCCGGCGGCGCGGCCGCGTCGCGTTGAGAGCCCGCCGACCCCAAATCAAATTATGACCGGCGACCAGTTGGTGCCAGTTGGTGCCAGTTGGTGGTTTGATGGTGCCGTACCGTGCCGGCACCAACAAACTACCACGGGTCTCTGCCTCAGGTTTCGGGAAGACGATGCGGCGTGTGGGACATTGGAGGACTCGGGGAGCGGGAGGAACATGGGTCCTCATATGTCCCTCGGTAGGCGTGCTAGGGGAGCGGGAGGCACATGGGTCCTCATATGTCCCTCGGTAGGCGTGCTAGGGGAGCGGGAGGCACATGGGTCCTCGTATGTCCCTCGGTAGGCGTGCTACTCGGAGTAGCAAGGCCAGATAGACTGTGCTAGATCACCATGAATTTGCGGTAGTGATGATGTCCCGAAAATTGTGAAACTTAGTATGACTTTGAAATAGGTAGAGCCCTTCCTTCCTTTCGATCGGATTAAAAACATTACCTAGTCTTTTAAAAGAGTTGTGCGGCGTTTTCTGAACACTTGGGAGAAATTCTAACTGGCATGGTTTACTCGGTATTGGTCATCGACGAGAATGAGATGCAAGTTCATCTTTAAATTAAAACTTTTCGATACATTTGCCTATGTGTCGGCTATTGCCTTCGTCAGGGAAAGCATACTGAAGAGTTTTACTTTAGACAATAATTTACGTCTCGCTGTCATCGATCACCCAAATGTAACAACATTGCAACTTTGCTCCATATGTTATGCAATGCACTCCTCTTGAGGATGGGAACTTTTTCTGTTTCTGTTTGAGGTGGGCGATGGGGCAAACTGGACAACTGTAGCAACCGTGACAACACTGCCAACCGTGATACCTGTGACAACCGTGAACACACTGCCAACCGTGATACCTGTGGCAACCGTGGCAACCGTGACAACCGTGAACACTGTGACAACTGTCACAACTGTCACAACTGTGAGAACTGCAACAGCCGTGACAACACTGCCAACCGTGACACTTGTGACAACCGTGCCGACCGTGACAGTTGTGAGAACTGCAACAACCGTGACAACACTGCCAACCGTGATGCCGGTGGCAACCGTGACAACCGTGACAACCGTGACAACTGTCACAACTGTGAGAACTGCAACAACCGTGACAACACTGCCAATCGTGACAACTGTGACAGCGGTAACAACTGTGACAACTGTGCCAACAACAACAGCCAATTTGCTGATAATATCCTCCCAAGAACTTGTTTTGAACCGCCATTGATTACACAAATTGGTGATGATAAGCACCAAGGAAGCATCTGTTCCTGTTTTCAATGACGTTCACCTTAATTTTGATTTGCATGATGCATATTTTGCCAACTTCCGCCTCTCCGGACCCGACACATGTGCCGGGAGGTACTAAGTAATCAAGCAGCAGTGTGTAACGATGGAATGAACGGCCAGGTGTTTTTCTTAGGTCAGTAAGGCGCATGACGTCTAACATCGCCACCTAACGTTACCCCACACAAATACATTCAGGTGAAATATTAAACGTGTGCCCCACGTCCGTACCTGGGGACGCCCTTGCACGACCGTTGTTGACCGCAGATATGAAACAAATCTACGAAAGATCACCAGCATCATAGCTGTTTCAGAACCGCTTTGGAATGATATATAATCCGCACGCAAATGTGCTTAGCAGGAGACCACTGCGGCCACAATTATTATATAAAAAACAAGAAGCTGGTACTCGGCCAAAATGAATGAACTCGGTTAACAGGGAAGCGTGCCCTCAAAGCTAACACGTAAAAAATATCGTGGTCAGCAGTCCCTGTAATCATATACTACGAATTAACGATTTGGCTGGTGGCGCAATACATGCCATTTTATTGTCGCAGGCGGGAGTTGCTGTCTGCGTCGAGCCGTCCAGAGGAAGGCATTATGCCGCACGTGCACGATTATGCAATGATTATCATGACGCTTGTTCAGAGATCACACCGCTGCCTGCACTTCTGCGTCTCGTGTGCCTCGGACGCGACGCCGGAAGCGGCCGTCAGGTGCGTCACTCCCGAAAACCGTGGGTCAGACGGTCTGGTATGACTGTATTGACGTCGCGGTGTTGCCGGTCGTTTGATGACGTCATCCGGCCGCTTGGCGTGGCTCCACGGCGCTGCACGTAGATATGCACCTTTCTCGGCGATCTTTTATTTACAGGAAAACGCGCCTGTTGCTTTGCATGGACGTTGAGCAGGTGCTTGGATTGGACGGATGTTGCCAGCAACGGCGTGTCCTGTGCCCCCCCCCCAGTATATAAACCAATGCCTGGATATTGGAGCAAAGGGTGGGTGGAGAGAGGAGGGACAGGAGCGCAGCCACGGTGGTTTGAAGGCACGACGTGAGCCAGTGCGGAAGCAGCTGGAGTCATTGTCACTGAGCAGCTTGGCGACACAAAACGTCCACTTGGGTGGTTGCCTACCGGCTATGTTGGCTCCGCTACGGCGCCTCTGATGGATGTGTGGCCACATGACCAGAAGTTCCGCGGTCTACTTTCACGTGCCGTTCGCCCACTTCCGGCCAATACGGCAGCCTCCTGTGCGGCGCCGGTCCACGGCCGCCGACCGCCCGGGTGTCTCCCGGCTGACGTCACTGGTGTCTCCTGGCTGACGTCACTGGTAGTCTCCGCGCCGCCGACCGCCCGGGTGTCGGGACGAGTGGTCTAGGGGTTAGATGCGCGTCTCACAATCGAAAGATTGTGGGTTCGAATCTCAGCTGTCGCTACTCTTCGCCCGCGACCAATCGGCGTGAGAGATTGGCGACGCTATATGACTCCTCCCGGCTGACGTCACTGGCAGTCTCGCGTCGCCCGTGCCGACTGCGCCGCGTCACTGCTCGTGCCGGCCGCGTCAGATACGCCCCGCGTCTGCCGCCTCGGCGTCGTGACGCGTCGTGACATGCCGTACGTGGTATTACATCGGGCTGGTAGTCGCGGGCCGAATAAGTCCCGGGCAAACGGCGGAGCCGAGTTGATTGGGGCGGAGAGGGTTAGTCAATACGGCCAACCGCACGAGGTCGTATGGAACCATGTCGAAAATCGCGTGTCTGAAAATGGTTCGTCACTGTTTTTGGCTGTGGCGATTTCCTGGTTAGGTGTCAAAGGATATATGGGAAGTAATTAGGAATTTGTGTATTATAGTATATATATATACATGTATATATATATATATATATATATACATATAAATATATATATATATATATATATATATATATATATATATATATAGTATATATATATGTATATATATATATATATATATATGAATCCAATTTTTCGATCGGTTGCCCACTTTCATGCTGGTAATGCAAATAAGAAATGGTTTTCGTTTCAAATTTGATGCACTTAACCTCCAATTGATTTCTAATTTTGTTGATCGTCCGACCCCTTTACCCACTCTTTGGATCTAGTATGAATAATTGTGGACGGTGTCTTGAACATTTCAATGGTAGGTGCTATCAGCCGAGTGTTGTCTCTGAAAAAGTATCGGACACTATTAAAATCATTTCATCAATCCAACCAATTTAATCGTTAAAATCGGCTCCCACCTCGACATAGCGAACTATTGCTGACCGGCAGTTCAAACTATTCAGTATGTTAGCTATATACTTTTCAAACTACTCGATATTTTAGGTATTGTCTACTGTCACGGAATGATAACTACAGCCTGCCTGCTATGCATCTGAGCAACCTTTTATTGGTCATGTCTCCATAACTAATGTAGGTACACAGGCATGATGGATGGGAACTGGCATCCTCGTCCAGAGGTATACACTCGGCGTATCGATGCCCTCGCGACCCACGAGATGGCGCCGAGTCCTCATGCCCTGCAACATGTTTCGCACAACGTCCATGTCGCTGCGCTTCACCTTTTCTCGTACTCTTTTCATCAGCTGTTTCAACAATGCGATCGCTTGTGTATCGCTTCGTAGTTCTCCGAAACACTGACCTTCAGCAGAGCCCACAGTATCTCTGATGGGTCAGACACGGGGGTCTGGGTCGGACACGTTCGGAGGTTTCGCCTGGCGACCAATGGAGCATACATTTTCTGCCTTGAGGTGCTCTTGTACGTAATGGCACGTGATCCCATCGGACCAAAAGATTAAGTTCAGACCTACATATGGTTTCCGCAGGAAAGGCATCAGACGTCTCTTGAGGGATTCCTTGAGGTAGATTGCCGGCCATCGTGCTCCTCTCCTGTAGCAGGCGTGTGCACGTGCCACGCGGGTATATAGCCAACCACATCATTACCCGTGGTGAAGACTTTGTCTTGATCTTGCGATTAACATCTTGAGGGCATTCAGTCTTTGAACTTGTGTAATGTCCTCTGTTTCTGGAACACGCAGATCCTTTGAAACCGAAGTGCTCTTCATCGCTTCCCCGACGTCTCTATTCCCCGCGGCACTGAAGGGTCCTCGGTACAGCCTGATTCACCGTTTCTTAGCGCACCCTATTTGGGTTTCAGTGCGGTCGGGCTTTTTACCTGATGAGATTAGTTAGGTTGACTTTTGTTGTTGAGTAGTTTGCTAGTATAACTTTTACTGCAGTCATATTTTTGTTCATCGCGCGAACCGATTTCCGTGGAGTTTCCTTCATTTCCTTCAGCAAGCTCGCGACCCTCCATTTGTTCGTCTTGCGAGCCTTTCTTCCAGATCTTGCCATTTTTCTCAACTCCTTTACCTTCCGCCATTCTGTTCATCACACCATACGCATGGGATCGGCACAATCCTTGCTCCTGGATGTGTTTGAAAGCGCACGTTTTACCCTGCTCCCCGTGGTTTAAAAAGTGCGACTATGCGCCGTCTCTCGTCCCCTTTTAAATCCTCCACGTTGAAGACAGATAGTATAATTAAATACAAAAGTATTTTTTAAGGAATATAATCCCACGAAGACTCTTTTTATACTTGGAACTCCTAAGTAAAAGTCACTTCAGAAGTATGAAATGAAGTGACAATTTACCCAGATTGTATTGGCTAACCGTTGATAGCGACTTCTCTAACATGAAAGTTGACGCATGTCGGGAAGTAATTTGTCTGTGTGAGTGGAAGTTATTTTACTTTTAGCACATTTTAAAGATTCTTGCTGTTATGTACACTGTACAGGTTTAGTGAGGCTGGTGCCCACACATCAGTGAGCTGTGAACCTGTCACTTTAGACCTTGGCACCGGCTTTGGCCGGTAGAACCAGCCGAAGCCGTTGTGACTGTTAGCATGAGTTTCGGCCGTTGCTTGATGTGCTTGCCAACCCCAGACGTGGGAACCACCTCTCACTGTCGCCGTGCGCAAAATCAATCATTTGCTCGGCCTGGTATGGCACGGTCAGAGAGATGAAAAATAGGATAGTCGAATTAATTTAAGCGCGAGGAGAAATGATGCGTCGCACCGTCGATTGTGATTGCGAGACATATTACTGAGCCGGTAGGCAAGAGCAAAAGTGTTTTGCTGGTTTGCTGGTTGGCGGACTATGGGCGCTTTATGACACACCCTTGCTCGTTCCACCGGAGAGGATGTTAGACACGTGGCCTCACAATATTCCGAAGTTTGCCGTTCGGCGACTTACATGGAGATCGGCCCAAAGTTCACTCCCCCGGTACACTTCAAGCGTTGGAGTGGTCGTTGGGATGCACTGAGTGCATCGTTGCCCTTCGTGGCTCATTGCGCAAGTGCTCCACGTACTGCATCGGGTGTCCCAGCGGTCTGCGTATGGTCAGCCAGCAGGTGACGAGGAAGTGGGGCGGTGCGTCTGGATTGTCCTGGGGAGGTCAACCACCTGTCAGAAATGATGGCGGGCGATTTGGCGGATGCGGGCTGCAACTGAACGTTAAAGACTGGTGCCGGCCAGCAGTGTTAAAATAATGGTTTTTCGCCTGGTGTGAGATGTAGATATGAGTACAGTAAGATGTCGAAATTGGGGACGAGTGGTCTAGGGGTAAGATGCTCGTCTCACAATCGAAAGGTTGTGGGTTCGAGTCTCACCTGTCGCTACTCTTCGCCCGCGACCAATTGGCGTGAGAGATTGGCGACGCTACATGACTCAACGGTCGGCGTGTGTGTCGTAAAACCAATAACCAACCAAGATGTCGAAATTTGCCATGGAAACAATGTCGCTTAACTTAACTTATAGGGTCTTCAGGCAAAATTTTGATTTAACAGCATATTCATACATGCAGCTGTTTACTTTGCTTTAAGCTAGCTAATTTAGCATAACTATTTTAGCAATAACGATACAAAATACCTATATTTATCGACTGATATTGTATAACAGACAACATAACCGGTAATCCTTTTATCTAAAATTTGGCTCCATGATGTTCATGCATCACAATCCGCAATGGTGGGTATATGCAACTTATTAACAAGATACTGTTAGAATTTAGATATGAAGACTTCATGGAGACTCAACACGAAGCACCATGTAGATACTTCGTTGGGAGGGATGTCGATTCAGTGTTCAGAATGTGGTATATTCCACCTTATTTCACGAAAAATGCATCGCTACCGGCCAGGGGCTGTGCATAACTGGACTACGATCAAGGCGTGGCTATGACCACTGGGGATGCCACTGGGACTGACTGGGGATGCCACCGAGGCTGACTGGGGGTGCCACTGGGGGTTGACTTGGGATGCCACTGATACTGACTGGGGATGCTGCTGCGGCTGACTTGGGATGCCACTGTGGGATGACGGATGATGCCACTGAGGCTGTGGGACGGCTGGGAACCAGTGTAGGTCGGGAGCGGCGCGCGAGCACTCACGATGCGCACAGAGATCAGCATCAGCCGCCGTCGAGTTTCGACCACACATCCGGGACCGGCCACGGCTTCACCGCTACCGGTCCGTGTCGTCGTCAGTGGGCGTCCAGCGGGCGACCTTGGACGCCAATAAGTGACCTGACGCCGGCACGTGACTGTCCTGGCCGGCCAGACAGCACGCTGTCCGCGGCAGTTCGCGTCCACCAGGCTACTGGTGGACGCGAACTGCACTCACCGACTGCTGGTGGAGCTGCACGTTCTGCACTGACGTTCTCGCCGGCTGCACTGACGGCACTGACGTTCTGCACTGACGTTCTCGCCGGCTGCACTGACGGCGAGTTCGCGGTTGTAAGGGGGCGGGGAGGATGTGTGCCGGTCATGCACCTCCAAAAGTTGCCGTTTGAAACGCGAGTTTCACGACTGAGCAGGTTTCGTTGAGTGAGAGATACGTTCTGCTGTTGGAAAGCGGCTGCGAGGGCTTTACACTGGGCTCAGGCCTGTAACAACCTTTAGACTAATGGCTATGGAGGTTTAGTTTTTGCACGGTGGAAGGGACTCAAGTTCCCCGTCCCCAAAAAAGATTAAATTCGTGTGGGGGGGGGGATGTGTAGGCGGGCGTGAGAGCCTGCCCGTGTCGACTGCCTCGGTCGGGACCAGCCGGCCGTGGCCTGCGAGCCGGTGCCGCCGGCGGCCACTTGTGCTGTCGTATTGACCGGTGCCCCCCGCCCCGGCCCTCCCTTCCCCACACCCTCTCCCCAGCGGCGGCGTCTGGTGCGGTCACGCGGCGGCCGCCCCCGTCTGTCGCCTGCTGTCCTCACCGCACCTCGCGTGAGATCGATCGCTGTCCGTCTCTTTCATCCGAATCTCCCGATCTCGCGCCCTCAATCTCTCGACATGGCGCTCACAATCTCTCGATGTGGCGCTCGATCTTGTGCTCTCAGTCTCTTCCTCTTTCTCCCTCTCTTTCTAGATCTCTTCCATTTATCTTCACTTCCTGTCTCTCTCTCTCTCTCTCTCTCTCTCTCTCTCTCTCTCTCTCTCTCTCTCTCTCTCTCTCTCTCTCTCTCTCTCTCTCTCTCTCTCTCTCTCTCTCTCTCTCTCTCTCTCTCTCTCTCTCTCTCTCTCTCTCTCTCTCTCTCTCTCTCTGTCTCTGTCTCTGTCTCTGTCTCTGTCTCTGTCTCTGTCTCTGTCTCTGTCTCTGTCTCTGTCTCTGTCTCTGTCTCTGTCTCTGTCTCTGTCTCTATCTCTATCTCTGTCTCTGTCTCTGTCTCTATCTCTGTCTCTGTCTCTATCTCTATCTCTGTCTCTATCTCTATCTCTGTCTCTGTCTCTGTCTCTATCTCTCTATCTCTATCTCTATCTCTATCTCTCTCTCTGTCTCTATCTCTATCTCTATCTCTATCTCTATCTCTCTCTCTATCTCTATCTCTATATCTATATCTATATCTATATCTATCTCTCTGTCTCTCTCTCTCTCTCTCTCTCTCTCTCTCTCTCTCTCTCTCTCTCTCTCTCTCTCTCTCTCTCTCTCTCTCTCTCTCTCTCTCTCTCTCTCTCTCTCTCTCTCTCTCTCTCTCTCTCTCTCTCTCTCTCTCTCTCCTTTCCATTCCCCTCTCCCTCTCTCCCTTACCCTCCTCCCTTCCCCTCTTCCCTTACCCTCCTCCCTTATCCTCCTCCCTTACCCTCCTCCCTTACCCTCCTCCCTTCCCCTCCTCCCTTCCACTTCTTCCCTCCCTTCTCCATCCCGTTCTCCATTCACCTTCTCCCTTCTCATTCTCCCTTCCCTTCTCCCCTCTCATTCTCCCTTCCCCTTCGCCCTTCCCCTTCGCCCTTCCCCTTCGCCCTTCCCCTTCTTACTTCCTCTTCTCCATTCCTCTTCCTGTGCCTTTCCGTTCCCTTCCCTTCCCTTCTCTTCTCTCATCTCCCTCTCTTCCTCCATCCTCTCTCTCTCTCTCCTGTCTCCTCTGTTCTCTGCTCTGCTCTCCTCCCGTCCCCCCCCCCCCCCTCCCCTCCCCTCCCCTCCCTTCCAATGCCCTCGTCTTCCCTCCATCCCTACCTCCCTCCCACCCCACCTCTTTCCCTCGGTCATACTGCGCGATTGCCGTGAATAGCCGTGTTGCAGATGACTGAAAACCCAGTGGTTTTTCTCTGCACAACTGTTGTCATGCTCTCGTCTCAACTTCTGTCTTCTTGCTTGTGTTGTCCCTCTCTGGGCACAAGCAAGAGTCCCTCTTACTGGTGCTTCCGCCTCTTGGCGTGCTGCACTATCCGCCTGTCTCATTCGCGGTCATTTTGACGCGGAGTTCCGTTCTGGCACGTTTTATGGTGGAAGGCTGGCGCGCCCTTTTCCGATGCTGTCGCTGTCGATGAGAAGCACGGTTGGCCGCTGTTTGTGTTGGCCGCTGCGCTGCAGGTCCAGTTTCAGTAGCAGCCGACACGTCTGTGTGCCTGTCGCGGGCGCTGACGGCGTGCTGGCGAGGTCAGGGCCGGCACAGGCAGCCGAGAAGAGCAGTCGGAACAGCTGCCCCGGGCGCTGACGGCGTGCTGGCGAGGTCAGGGCCGGGGCACAGGCAGCCGAGGAGAGCAGTCGGAACAGCTGCCCGCGGGCGCTGACGGCGTGCTGGCGAGGTCAGGGCCGGCACAGGCAGCCGAGGAGAGCAGTCGGAACAGCTGCCCGCGGGCGCTGACGGCGTGCTGGCGAGGTCAGGGCCGGCACAGGCAGCCGAGGAGAGCAGTCGGAACAGCTGACCGCGGCCGCTGACGGCGTGCTGGCGAGGTCAGGGCCGGCACAGGCAGCCGAGGAGAGCAGTCAGAAGAACCGCCCGCAGTGCGGTCTCCAGATTCGCTCAGCTTGCCGTCGAAGTGTGAGCGGAAAATGTTCTGCGGGAAAGGTAGCAGATGCACCGTCAAAATCGAAGTGTATTTAGTGGAAGTAAGTGATCTTTAAGAAGCTGAAGGCTCCGGCGCTAGCTGGAGTGCTATTTTGGGAATATTTTTGTCATGCTTCAGCGTGCTGGCTGTGATGCTTGTGAGTGAGCGAGTGAGCGAGTTTTGAGAACGTAGCCGGTCGCTGTGCAAACTTAGCGCTGCCGCGGCCGGTCGAATAGCCGACAGACCGACCAACGCGCCGACTGACGAAGTCGACGAAGCGCCGTCTCGACTCGCGAGCTGCTGTCGCTCAGCTTGGCAGGGGCGCCGCTGCGGGCGGGGCAGGGCTGCTGTTTGGTCACTGGTCGGATGGTCGTGTCGGCAGGTCTCCTGGTCTTCTGGTTGGCGATTCCGGCGGACACGTCGTGGTGGGCGACGGTGTTCTGCAGGGTTGTCGCTTGGGTACTTGCCCAAACCAATTCGTGAATTGCCCTACTCGTAGCTGTTTTTTTAGCTGTCACCCGTAGCCTGAACTCACATCCGTGGCTGCATTTGTGCTGTGACGACGTGACGTCACTGGACGGACGTCATCCATGTGACGATGTGACGTCACTGGATGGATGGACGTCATCTGTTACGACGTGACGTCACTGTGTGCTGAAGGATGCGACTTGCGCGCGTGTGTGCAATTATTACTTCAGAGGAAGGCCTGATTATATTAAACCGGTTGCAAACTATTGGTTATGTGCGCTAAATGACCAAACCTGGTCGATGCGCCCTAAAACTCAAATAACCAACCAACGTGACGTCATTGGATGGACGTCATATATGTCACGACGTGACGTCGCTGGACGGACGTCATCCATGTGGCGACGTGACGTCACTGAACGGACGTCTCTATGTATGTGTCTATATGTGACGGTCATTGGTTTACCATGGTGGATAACTTTCCATGATGGTTGTCCAAGTGACGATGTGGGGTATGAGGTCTGTGTTTCCGAGATTCTTAAACCGACGAGGGTCTGTTCGTCCACCTTGTGACTGAATTACCAATTACCATGTACGTTTTGTTCTATCGGTGTGTAGAAAAAAGGTTCAACATTATTTCGTCGTACAGCTATTATGTTGGCAAGGGTATAAAAAGGTTTCAAGTCAAGCAGTATGCATCAAATTTGTTCTGTTCAATCGTGTATGTTCTTTTTCATTGATTTCACGAAAGTGGCTCAGCGCACGAATCATTTACATTACAAGAAGAGATGCAAGAGAGGAGAGGTGAAAATTACAAGAGGTGAAAACAATCCATATATTTTTTGCAAAACAACGAGCTGTTTTGCAGGATAAAAATACATCACATAAGCATAGAACAGCGCCACGATAATTAGGTCATATCGGCTAAAGCACACAAACACTCATGTGGCATCCGCCAGCCGTGGTTCCGGTGGGTACGGGAGGGGAGGGGGGAGGGGGGGGGGGGCACGTGCCGCCTACTCCGTGCACCACCAGATGCCCACTTGTACACAGTTGCAGCCCCGTGCAGTTGGCAGGCCAGCAGCCCGTGCAGGAATGTGGACGGATCAGCATTTGAAAGGGCCTCCTCCGCCTGACAAGCACTGTTTAGAACGATGCACCAGGCGATCTTGTCCGATTGGCATGTCATCGAGAAGCAAGATCTTTTCGGCATGGATGTTTCAGGAGGCATGGAGTGGTGTCATGCTTGGAGTTGTATTTTATGTTGTAAAATGTATGTAGCAACTGAAGCTTTTGTGGCCAGTATGAACCCCTTGCAAGATAGCGGCAAACACTTCTGTGGCTCTAACCACCTGCGGATCACTCGAATTGTAATTTAATGCCTGTGGTATGAGTGGTGGGCCGACATTAATTCGGCTCGATTCGTGCTGTTTCTGCCGGGAGCAGAGGACGAATGCATGCCGAATACATGATCGAGGACGAATGCACGCCGACATTCGGTGGGGGGGGAGGTCACCGGGCGGTGCTCGAGCCAGGGCGTAATGCGACCTCAGCTACCTCGAACAGCTGAATATCATCGCCGATCGGCCATTCGTCGAGTGGTTTTCGGTCGATCACGATTGCTGGGAGATCTGTGGCCGGGCAGGCGCCGTGGGACGGAGCGGAGCGGAGCCGCGCTCGGCGCTCCGCGCTCGGCGCTCGGCGCTCCGCATGTGTCCGCCGAGGGGCCAGTGGAGGCGGTCTGTACCCGGAGTCGGCCCGTGGCGCGTGCCGCCGCCGCCGGCTCCACCACTGATGTCGCCCCAGCCGTCCGCGCGGCTGCCGGTCTGTTGTGGTCCGCCCGCCTCGTCACCGGTTTCGGTGCGGCTCGCCCGTCGGCACCGATTCATAATTGATGCAATGATTACTTCAGCGGCGGGTGCCGGTGGCTGATTTCATTGATTGATTGCGCATTTGTCGATTGATGTTGATTGCGGTGATGTGGAGCCGGGTCCGACCGACTGGTGCGCGCGCCGGCCGGCCGGCATCCGGCCATGCTGGCTGTTGGCTACAGAGCCTGGCAGCTAGCCAGACGTCGGCTGTTGGCTACAGAGCCTGGCAGCTGGCCAGACGTCGGCTGTTGGCTACAGGGCCTGGCAGCTGGTCAGACGTCGGCTGTTGACTACAGGGCCTGGCAGCTGGCCAGACGTCGGCTGTTGGCTACAGGGCCTGGCAGCTGGCCAGACGTCGGCTGTTGGCTACAGGGCCTGGCAGCTGGCCAGACGTCGGCTGTTGGCTACAGGGCCTGGCAGCTGGCCAGCCGTCGGCTGTTGGCTACAGGGCCTGGCAGCTGGCCAGACGTCGGCTGTTGGCTACAGGGTCTGGCAGCTGGCCAGACGTCGGCTGTTGGCTACAGAGCCTGGCAGCTGGCCAAACGTCGGCTGTTGGCTACAGGGCCTGGCAGCTGGCCAGACGTCGGCTGTTGGCTACAGGGCCTGGCAGCTGGCCAGACGTCGGCTGTTGGCTACAGGGCCTGGCAGCTGGCCAGACGTCGGCTGTTGGCTACAGAGCCTGGCAGCTGGCCAGACGTCGGCTGTTGGCTACAGAGCCTGGCAGCTGGCCAGACGTCGGCTGTTGGCTACAGAGCCTGGCAGCTGGCCAGACGTCGGCTGTTGGCTACAGGGCCTGGCAGCTGGCCAAACGTCGGCTGTTGGCTACAGGGCCTGGCAGCTGGCCAGACGTCGGCTGTTGGCTACAGAGCCTGGCAGCTGGCCAGACGTCGGCAGCTGTTGTGGACTCGGGGGCGGCCGCCGCAGCTTCAGCGGCTGGCTGAACTAGCTGGCTGGCTTTTCTGGGCAACCGAGAGACGCTCGGAGTCGAGTAGAAGAAGTTCACTTTGTTTCATGGCATTAATCATCTTGGATACAAGGGGCCTTAAAGACGCATTTATAGGAAAATGATTATTTAGACACGTACATGTTAGGTATCCAAAATGTATAGTAATTTTACTGGGGGAACACTCAACGGTAGACCCAGAGGCACGCTGGACCATGCAATGGGGAGGGACAATTTGTTTTCGCTCACGATCATACAGACGCCTGGGTTTAGGCAGCAAATATATAGCGAGTGGTTAGTAGTTTCATATATTAAGTCAGACAAGTGTAGATAGTGGATAATGTAGTGCTATGTGAATTGCAAATGCAGTGCGAAGTCTTGCTCCTGCATTCTGCAAGATTGTCGCTGATCATATTTGCCTTTCTATGCAAGTTTAGTCCGAATGTTTGCGGGGGTGGATTTTCGGACCAAGCTTAGCTCTATGCTAATCGGAGCTTGTTGCTTGAACCCTGGTCGCCCCACCCGATCCGGGAATTTTGGTTCATCGGGATAATCTTGACCCAGAGGTTAACACTCACTCGGAAAGTGAACAGCACATAAGCTTAATGAACAACTAATGAACATAAGCTTCAATGATTGAAAGCGATTCGTGTTGGTTGGTTGTTCGGGTTTTGGAGCGCATCGACCGCGTTGGTCGTGCAGTTGGTCGTGCAGTTGGTCGTGCAGTTGGTCGTGGAGCTTGTCGTGCAGTATCCGGAGATCGCCCAAGTTGGGGTGGGCCTTTGTTCCACAGAACGCCTCACCACAAATCGTTCCACGACTTGCCGTTAGTGCGCCACTAATGGCCAAGCTAATCGCTGCATCCCAAGTTTCCGTCCCAGCCGACGTCAATCAGTACGCGACGTCATGAAATGACGTCACGTAAGACGACGATCGGGAACATAATTATACAACGTTGAGCGTGTCTTGCCAGACTTCTCTGATAAAGTATCGGACCATATCTGAGCAATCTCGATTCATGCTCAAACGCAATTCGCAAGACTCCCAATGTGTAATTGCCGTCCCGCACTTGCTGACTATGGCATTCTTGCAGTTGTCGCTGCGCCGCCTTCTTTTCGGCCATCCTCTTTAATGATGTTCGTGGATTTCTTGTCAGGGTTACATGGCATGTGAGTTGGCTTTGCCTTTGATGCCTGGTGCTTTTTTCTGGTTCATTGCTGTGCATTGCAGTCGTGAACGGTGACTGGATGCATCGGTGATGCCAGTCAGCTGGCAGTCGTCACAGACCAGGTCAAATTTGCTGACCGCAGGTTGAAAAAGAAAGCGTCACAGCAAGCAATATTAAGGCAGGCTTTTTGCTTTCACGGCAGATTATCATGAAGTTGGAAATCCGAATAATATTACACTTTGGATTTCTGAATTGTGTATGGGTATTCTGTACATGGTTCAACAGACATGTTATTGAACACTGAATACATCAAAGCTTGGCAATCCCAATTTCGTTGTTCCCATGGCGTGAGGATGGTCGGCAGTCGGTCAGTAACATGTGTTTTGAGAATTGTTTTGTAACTATTGTGCTGTCGCTATCAATACCTGCTAACACAAAAGGAAGTCTAGACAAGACGCTGGTTTTCAATTATGTCCAGGGAGCGAACAGGGTCTTCGAAGATAATTTGGCTGATATAGTTTGGATATAGTAAGATGTTACAGTTTCATGTCTGAATCTGGTATATGACATGATCATTAGCTGCATGACCACTGCAGTCGATGCGCCCCTAAACCCCTCAAACATGATCATTAGATACATAGTGCAGCATTCTACATGCTATTGAACGATGAATGAAGCAAAGCTTGATAATAATTATTTTGTTTACTTACTTTGAGGATGTTAATTAAGGAATATTGACCTATGTGCTATACAATTGTTTTGTAGTCATCATGCATCACCATCTGCTAATCGGAAAAAAATATTGCTAAGAGGATAATTTTCAATTCATATTCTGGGCGTGAACAAAGTCTTCGGAGGTGATGTGAATTGTGACCTTAATTTAAGAGAAAAACCCAATGTTGCTGAGTTGTATGGAAAGCATGTATTACAAAACCGTTTTTACCGGGCTTCAGTGAATTTTGACTGGACTGGGTCAGACCGGGCTGGGTCAGACCGGCCTGGGTCAGACCGGGCTGGGTCAGACCGGGCTGGCCCAGGTTTAGACCCAACAATGTTGACCTCTGTAGTCGATGCGCCCCTAAACCTCAATAACTAAAACCCAAAAATGTAAGGTATTTCCCACGTCTAGTTCTGACTTATTGCGAAGGATGGGGATAAAAGCGGCTTTAACACATGCGCATGTTTGTCTACCTGATGTGGTTTATAAAGCAATCGTCGTTATAGAGCGAAACACGTGTTGGCTATAAGATTTATTTCGGTCATAAATGCCATGCTAAATCCTGACCAGATTGGCTTCAGTAAATGAAGAAACACCCAGGATGATGTTGCCACGATAGCTCAGTTAGTTAAATTGGTGGCCTGCACCGGTCTCTCCTGTCCTGGCAAGACAGGGCTCGAGCCGCTTCACGCGCTCGTATTTAGCCCCCGGCTGGGAGGGTCAGTTGGCAACTGGCCCGATAAGGCCGGGGACGAGCTACCGGGGCGGCCGTGTCGGTGCATTGACGGCACCTTAAACGCTCGGGTAAAATTATACTGTTGAACTGCAATTCACGGATAGGGTGGCCAGGGTTCACGCAACAAGCTCTGCTTAACAATATAATCCTGGTACATGAAGCCACCCAGCAAGAATTCGAACTAAATTTATTTTCCAAAATGTACGAATTACTGAGGACGCCATTGACTATGCTGGTAAGAAAATCTGGACGACGAGACAATCCGGCGGTGGCGCTTCGCCTCGGGGCTGCAGTGTGCGAACCACACGGCTGTCGCCAATGCAACCGCCCGGTTGACCGGCTTGGACACCATGGACTATCCTGCCTCAAGAGCGTTGGCCGTCTCCCACGTCACACTCACCTGAATGACGTAGTGAAACGCGGCCTATCAAGTGCGGGCATCCCTGCCATCCTGGAGCCGGTGGGTCTCGACCGAGGCGACGGCAAGCGGCCAGATGGGCTTACGCTGTTCCCATACAGTGGAGGCAAGTGTCCGACATGGGACGCTACTTGTGTAGATACCTTCGCCCATACCGTACTGGTGCAACCGGCGCTAGAGCCCGGATCCGCGGCTCGTGCGGCAGAAGCTCGCAAACTCCGCCACTACGCCGACCACTGCTCGCGGTACAGGTTCGAGCCCTTAGCCGTTGAGACGACTGGCGTTCTAGGACCTGCCGTCTCAGAATTGGTGCGAGAGCTCGGGCGGCACATAACGGCCCGCACCGGCGAGCGCCGTGAAACAGCGTGGCTGCGGCAACGCATTTCTGCCGCAATTGCACGTGGCAACTCGGCTTCTGTGCTCGCCACAGCCCGGCCCACAGATAGATATTCAGCTTGCCGCATAGATGCACCACTTTTCCATAGTTGCACGCTAGCAACACATAGATACTTACTGTGCGGGGCCGACAGACCGGAATGTGTGAAGTGTAATGCTGCGCTGACCGTGCACCATGTGCTGGTGGCGTGCCCGGCATATGCAGAAGAACGCAGGCGGCACTTCGGATATGAAGCGCGTACTCTGAGATTAGTGGACTTACTTGGAGACGATTCCCGATTGATATATAACAGAGCAGTTTTGGCCTTCCTCGCGGAGATACGATTTCAAGTGATATATGCACCTCCCTAGGTGATATAACATCTTTTATTGGAACGTGACAATCTGACGCGTATCTAAGCAAGTTTGTCATGGGTGCAATATAACCCACATGGGTTGACGCACCCTAAAACCCCAATAATCATCATCATCATTTTCCATAGTTGCACAGCATTTTCCCAACCCTGATAAGATATGGTGACTTTGTTCATCTCATGGACCCAACTAATCCTTGCACCACAATTGTAGATGTGCAATTCTGGGGTATCATGAGACACATTTGAGTGAAAGGTAGTACATGTGCATGGTGTTTTCCCCAGTATTTGTATTGTATTTGTATTGTATTTGTATTGTACAGCCAGCAGCACCAACGGGCTCACAATACGTGGTCTCACGCAAGTAAAAACAACTTGTAGTGCCTGAAAAAAGTAAGAAAAGCGTTTCTAATATTATAATCGCACTACACTAGGACTGCTTTGAATAGCATGATCACGAAGTTTTCTCTATCAGACTTTGCATTGTTTTAGTTTTGGTGGTGCATATAAGTGGATGAAGCTACTTTACGACACGGAGCTGACCCAGGCACTTCTTCACTCCTGAATTGCTTAAATTGCAGATGAGGATAATACAGTGATGCCCAATTTCGTGAATATTGTTTACGCCACGGGTTGAATTGCTTGCAATGCAGAACCCTTCGATATATGAGACCAGTAGCATTCGTGTTGGTAACAACATAATGCAAATTACCTGCCCATGATTGCATCGTTCTTGATACTGTAGTGCACTTAATTAATATCCTACAGGCGTCCGTGCATGCGCACTTCTGGAGTTAAGCGACCATTAGCCCAAGCTGATGTGGATTGGCAGCTTGAGGCATCGAACATATATGCATACAGGAATATAATTCTAAATCAGTGAGTTAAAATATGAGGGATTTAATTCAGCGCAACGGAGATTGCGAAGCCCATAACCTGAATACCAATAAAGAGAGCGTTAGAACTGCAATTAGCATGCGGAATCGACGTCACATAATCGTAAAAGGATGGATAGATGTCACACAATCTGCCCTGATGTGAAAAAATAATTTGTTATGCCATGCATGACGTTTTCGCCAGCACACCTACAGATCATACGCTCCTTGAATGTGAAGTTTATGTTGATTGGATGGCCATCTAAGGTAGCTGAAACAATATGTCAAGAGGCAAAGGTCGGGGTCTGAGAGGAACAGCGTATGAGTGCTTGATGGGAAGTTACGAATAGGTTGTGTTATGCATATGTTAAAACAAGATGGAATATGGTATACGATTGCGCAAAAAGGGTGCTCGTCATTCAAGCTAAATTATGTACCGCTGCGGGATAAAATATGTAGGGAAACCTCGTGGAGAACAACTGTCAGATATACGCGAGCAAAAACATGTGTATAGAACATGACTGGTATCGAGGGAATATATACCCATGCACACGAACGGTCCTTTCTAAGTGAAAGCGTCAGAAGATGGCCCCATCACTTGTCCAACATTTTGTGTATGTCGTGCTCCTGCACCGCTCCAACAAAGTTCCAATCGTGTCATTTCTAGTTAATTCATAGCTCCATTTCAACACGGGGATTTGTGCATGTTGGTCGACACGTGGACAGCTCTGCCTGCTAGTTGCCAATTGTCGATTGACGCAACAAGCAATTACCTACTTCCAGTCTTGTAGAGTTGTTCGACACTTGGGATGAGGCGTTCATATTTGTAAGCACAACACACCCCATAGAAGTCAATTGTGGTTTGCAAAGCACATTGTCCGGTGCAATTAGGGACCAGCTGTAATTGATTTGATATTGCTCACAGGAGATTACTTGCATATCTGTAAAACACGGTACAAATGCTGTTGTTCCATGCTTTCCAAGAACAACAAGAACATCTTAACACTATCTGTGATTCTGAAATGATGGCCGCTGCCGGCTGCGATGGTAAATGGGAAGCGTTTCGAGCCAAATGAAGATTGTTGTGGAAGGTGATTGTCCCCGGAGGCAGCAACAATAATGCACATGATGTGTGCAATCATGTGCACAGTTGAGAATATGTGATTGCCAATGATCTGATATTTGGCTCGCGTTGTGCATGTTGGACGTTGGATGAATGTGCTTAAGCGAACTGTTTTTGCGTAGGTAAGATAGAGCGACCAGTTGGAGACGAGGTGAGCGCGGTCAGTGAAGCCCAACTGGAGTTTGAAGCAGTTCGTAGCGGATTGCAGAGCATCACACGCTATCAGTGATAAATTATTCATGAAAGTGGGTGTTAACATATGGATCCATATATTAGTTGCATACAAAATTAAACCAATAGCATGCACCGATTAGTACACTATTTGCTGAAATCTGGATTGAACGACTGAAACAGTATTTTAATTGGCATGCTTCCTTGGCATATTTTTGCATCCTACTGTACTCGTTTCGACACCTCACACCCAACGGAAAACCATTATTTTAACACTGCACGCTACCAAAGACAACGAGGCGCCTGGTTGAAATCAGATCGCCGCGCCGGAAGTTCCGCTCGGCGGTCGCTGGACACGGGGAGCGTGCGTGCGTGCGTTGTCGCCGAGCGGGCCCGCGGCGGCCGCAAGTTCGGATCGATTCACGGCCGGCGGCCGCCAACCGCCAGCCGCCAGCCCCCAGCCGTTTCAGATCGGAAAGGTCAAACGCCGTAGGCGGTGGCCGCCGCCAGGTCACGTGACGCGCCAAGTGTCTGCCGGAGGGCAGGCGCGCCGACCGAAGGGCACGCCGGTGTGCTCGTGGCGCGAGCGGCCAGTCGTTGCGCCGGCCGGCTTCGTTCGGAGAAGCCCGCCGGGACGAGTTGCCGCGAGTTGCCGCGAGGTGAAGCTGCCGTTTCCCGACAGAAAGGTCACGGGTTCGAGTTTCGCCCGTCTCGCTGTCCTTCGCGCGCGGCCGATCGGCGTGAGAGGTTGGCGAAGTCGTGTGAGCCAGCAGTCGAGGCGTCGTGGAGCGTCACTGTCCTTCGCGCGCGGCCGATCGGCGTGAGAGGTTGGCGAAGTCGTGTGAGCCAGCAGTCGAGGCGTCGTGGAGCGTCACTGTCCTTCGCGCGCGGCCGATCGGCGTGAGAGGTTGGCGAAGTCGAGTGAGCCAGCAGTCGAGGCGTCGTGGAGCCGGCAGCAAACCAACGAACCGATCCTGACGGAATCGCCAATGACAGATGGCGCTGTCCTTCGCGCGCGGCCGATCGGCGTGAGAGGTTGGCGAAGCCGTGTGAGCCAGCAGTCGAGGCGTCGTGGAGCCAGCAGCAAACCAACGAACCGATCCTGACGGAATCGCCAATGACAGATGTACATTCTTCGTGTGGCCTGCTGGTCGGCAGAATAGTGATCCTATGTCCGAGCGCTGTTGAATGTCTTCTTTTCGCTGTATAACCTATGCAGCTGGTGCGCCCCGAGACCCTCGAATGTGTTCTTTTCGCGCTTGGCGCGCGCGCCGGCCGTGTCCGACGAACGTGGCCCGCCCCGCACAGCGCGCTCCAGACAGACGATTCAAATTCATCGGCGTTTCCGACTGCTCTGCTCCTGCTGCTTCGCTCGGTGCAGGTTGAAACACGGTCGTAGAGAAATAAGTTATTTTTATTTTCACACTAGCTTGCACAACTTCAGCTTCTATTTTTAGAATATCGACGCCAGACACAATCTGTGTTCAGCCTACCTTCTGCCATGTCGGTAGCTGTGGCGTTGGCGAGGGACCACAAACGGCTGTCGTGCCTCAGTGTCAGGAGGTGGATGGGGCCATTGGATAAACAGTTTTCCTCTCAGTGGGAGCAGAGGTGAACAGTTGCTTACTTGTGGAGCCGCATTCGCTGTTGTCGCGGCAGTTGTTGAATACCGCGTCAAGTGTCCTACGCACAGTAGCCGGGAGACCCGGCAACGATAATCTGCGGGTGGCAGACTCACCGGCAGCCACGACGTCCTTCATACGCTTAGAATGCACATGTGTTTAGGATGAACCATGTACCACCTGCCAACGCATATGTGGTGGTGGTGCGACGTGGTGAGCAGCGGCTTTTTGTTCGTGAATTGTCATAGTTTGATTGTTTGCTGTGATGCATGCTGTCTGTGCTCGTGGCCTCTTTATCGACATTATCGATCATTATGACATTATCGACAAGCGTGATGTCGTTGCCTCTGCATCGACAGTATCAATCCGCCAGTGATGTGCCACTCGGCCATCGGAGATCCACGCTAGTAGAAGACTCACACTGGTATCAGATCAACGCCAGTAGAAAATCCACGCCAACAGGAGATCCACGCCATCGGCAGATCCACGCCAGTAGGAGATCCACGCCAAATGAGATCCACGCCAGTAGGAGATCCACGCCAAATGAGATCCACGGCAGTAGGAAATCCACACCAGTAGGAGATCCACGCCAAATGAGATCCACGGCAGTAGGAAATCCACACCAGTAGGAGATCCACGCCAAATGAGATACACGGCAGTAGGAAAGCCACGCCAGGCACAAGTTCCGTCCCAGAAGTGGATTCGGCAACCACTAAGCGCCGACAAGCAACCCCCGCTATGGAATTGTCTCACCTTGTCAGTATCGGATGGAATGAGGTTCGAGGTCAGTGTCTTCCTCGAAGTGTTATTGTTGTTAGCGTCCCATCAGCAAGCTATGCATAGACATCGGCCCAATATGGCCGGTGTTCCGCGTAAATACCGAGTGACCCGAGTGATATGTACTTCTAACACTACATTGTTTTTGCTGAATAGCACTGTGTATAGGAAGTCTGATTTCCGAGGGGCCCGGTTGAAATCCATCAAGCGCCCAAAAGCATCGGCGCGTGCGGCTCAGCAGAAATGTTAGCAAATCTGTACATTTCTTAGGGCAAGGTACCCTCTGCGAGGTCCAGCGAAGCAGCTGGTCGAACCGTTGTGTTCCATCCAACGACGCGTCCACCCATGCATCCATGTGTTCCGTCCATCCTGTGTGTTCCGTTCGTCGATGTGTTCCATCCGTACAACGTGTTCCGTCCGTCGATGTGTTCCGTCCGTGGATGTTCTCCGTCCGTCGATGTGTTCTATCCGTCCAATGTGTTCCGTTCGTCAATGTGTTCCATTCGTCAAATGTGTTCCGTCCGTCGATGTGTTCCATCCTTTAATGTGTTCCGTCCGTCGATGTGTTCCGTCCGCCCAATGTGTACCGTCCGTCGATGTGTTCCGTCCGCCCAATGTGTACCGTCCGTCGATGTGTTCCGTCCGTCGATGTGTTCCATTCGTCCAATGTGTTCCGTCTGTCGATGTGTTCCGTCCGTCCAATGTGTCCCTTACATTGAGGTGTTCCATCAGACACGCTGGACGACAACAGTGGTCGGAATACTACCTGCGTCACAAGTAGCACGTTCTCCACGGGGGGGCGGTCTTCCGACGGGCGGGATCGATGCTTCGGCGACTGTCTGTTGTCATCCGCCGACCTGGCGCCAACTGCCGTGCCAACTGCCGTGCCAACTGCCGTGCCAACTGCCGTGCCAACTGCCGTGCCAACTGCCGTGCCAACTGCCGCGCCAACTGCCGTGCCAACTGCCGTGCCAACTGCCGTGCCAACTGCCGTGCCAACTGCCGTGCCAACTGCCGTGCCAACTGCCGTGCCAACTGCCGTGCCAACTGCCGTGCCAACTGCCGTGCCAACTGCCGTGCCAACTGCCGTGCCAACTGCCGTGCCAACTGCCGCCCGGGGCAGCAGGCACCGCGTGTCCACGTTTCACGACCAAATAGGGAGTCGTCGGCGGGGTGTCGCAAGGTGCGCGCTTTCCGGCCGTGCTCGGGGAGACAGGGAAACTGCCGTCCGTGACGAAACGGTGTCTCCGCGGGGGAGTCTGGCGGGACTCCCGCCGGACTAATTTGCAACGTACCCTGTATGGCAATGTACCCTGTACCCTGTACCCTGTAGCTGTTGCACCCGAAATTTCCCTCCCCCCCCGAAACAAATGCGATGATTTGCAGGCACCGCTGCCACCGCAGCTTCTGCGGGTGGCACGCGTGCGCTCGCACGCACGGACGATCGTTGCGTGATATGTGATCTGTCTGCTGGCTGAAGTAGGGCTGGCTGTCTGCGGTTTTACAGGAGGCATCGCCGCTGAGCGTTGCATTTTCATCCACAAGGAAATCCTCTCCACATAAATCTGTCCTGTCGTGTTTTTCGTTGTCTGCGACCGTTATGCTGCAAGATGATCCAGAAGCTGGCAAAATTCAAATAATGTTCTTGTCCCCGTGTGGATTTTATTGTGAAGGGCAGATGTGCAGTTTGGCGAACATCGAGCTTGTTGGGCGGAATGTGTGAGGGTGGGCGGTACCGGCCATCTTATCGGACCTTGCTGTTTTGCGCCGGTGAAAAATGCGAACCGTGGAAGGCATGAACAGCGGAAGATGCGAACTCTGCTCTGTGGACGTTATGACACAGGTCGTTGGCTGCACCTCGGCTGTTGTTGTGTAATCGATGTGTGGTGTCCCACGTAGGTTTCGCGTCAGTCGGGCCGGGGCCACGCCACAATCACGTTACGGTCCTACCACGTTCAGGCCGGGCGACGTCACAGTCGTACCCCGTTCAGACCAGAGGAAAGTCAGTCACGCGGGTCGGACCACATTAGCACAATGGCTACGCCTGGGCTGCGTCACAGTCCCGCCGGAGTGGCGTCACAGTCCCACTGGATTGGCACCACAATCCCACTGGAGTGACGCCCCAGTCCCGGCAGAACCTGCATCACAGTCCCGCCGGAGTGGCGCCACAGTCCCGCCGGAGTGACGCCCCGGTCCCGCCGGAGTGACGCCCCGGTCCCGCCGGAGTGACGCCCCGGTCCCGCCGGAGTGACGCCCCGGTCCCGCCGGAGTGACGCCCCGGTCCCGCCGGAGTGACGCCCCAGTCCCGCCGGAGTGACGCCCCAGTCCCGCCGGAGTGACGCCCCGGTCCCGCCGGAGTGACGCCCCGGTCCCGCCGGAGTGACGCCCCGGTCCCGCCGGAGTGACGCCCCGGTCCCGCCGGAGTGACGCCCCGGTCCCGCCGGAGTGACGCCCCGGTCCCGCCGGAGTGACGCCCCAGTCCCGGCAGAACCCGCACGCTACGCTATGCGCCGGCCCCGCGCCAGCTGTATCGACTCGCTGCCGAAGTTGTGTCCGTCCAGCGGTGTCGGCGCCCCGGCCGTTTAACATCACGGGCGCGTCGAGTAATGACCGGCGGCGGCGGCGGCGCCGCCGCCTCCCTCCCCGGCCGGTGTGTGTTTGCGTCGGTGTGGATGGCAATTCGCCCGATTGCCAACAGGGCCGTTATGAATAATGGATGTGCGGTCGCAATGGCCTGCCGGCAGCAAGCGCACGGGAGCCGGCACGCTGAGCTCGGCGGAGTGCGTGGGCCGTAGCGACGCGCTTTCAGGTCCTCCGAGCGTGGACTTTGGACGCACTGGCGTGGAGAACTTACGAACTGAATGCAGTATGCAGTAAATAGCCAGGATGTGGGTCTGGCGAGGCATGCACCACTGTTAACGCCACCGTTAACATTACACTGTTCATTGGGCGCTGTATGACTAACGCAGTCGACGCGTCCCAAAGCCCAAATAACCAACCAACACTGTTCATTGTGGCATTGTCTGACGTCATGGCATATGAACGGTATGGCGATGACATGCACATTGCACATACCTGCCTCACGTACCTTTCCTCCTGCTATATTTTGATATGTTCGTGATATGATAGTCATTAGCTTTTTCTATTTTTTATATTGCTGTCTGTGGAATCCAACTACGTTTGGAAAATTGCCACCGCAACATGACCGTCTGAAGCCCAAATCATGAATAGGTAATGCGGCATTTGTCAAGAAAAGCGCTGCTATTCAGGCGCCAAAACCTGTTATTCGGCATGCTTCCCCATGATTGTGGACTTCGGGGCGCATCGACTGCATTGGTCATGCAGCCCCAAGATGGCTGAGTACACGGACTCTTTCGTTCATAGTATGTTTTTTTTTTTCAACGACCAATGAACGCCTGGCGGTTGCATGCTGTTGCTTGGCGTTCAAGCCCATTCGTAAACATCTTGCCCGTCATTTTCTTTTGTTGGATGGAACAATTGGGGCTGGCTGCCGGATGTCCGGTCGGGCTGCGGTTGTTCTTCCTCCGCCGCACGAGTGCATTCCTGTTTTAACATTGAAGGGGTAAGCCGAATCTGTAGATCCCGGAATCCGTTGGCGTGAACAGGCGTTGAGAATGATCTCCCTTGCAATGTATGTTCATCAATGCTGTATTGGAAATATTTGACCATGGCAGTGTCCGGGAATTCACGCCCCGTAAAGCGGAGAGTGTGAGCCCAAGACCCCGTAAAGCGGAGAGTGTGAGCCCAAGACCCCGTAAACTGAGAGTGTGAGCCCAAGACGTCAAAACCAGGCGTGACGTCGATAGACGTCAACAGTATCACACATGAAAGTGACGAGAAGAGAAAAATAGCAGTCTTTGCAGCACATTTTCACGATGATAATGGCAAAATGGAGTGTTGTGCAAATAATGCGAACTAATCTAGATTAATACAGGCATATTTCACGAACGCCACTTCAAGAAGTCAAAACACTGCTCGAGGAAAACAAGACAAACTTGTCAGTTGTGGGTTCCCACGTACATTTTTGAATTTCAAGACAATAGCCTTGGGTGTTGTTTTATATCCTTTTGAGGTGCACGTACCCCCCAATATTGGCTTTGCCCCCCCCCCAATAATTTCAATTTTTAACATGGGACCTATGGAGTGTGCCCCCAATGCATTTTGGCCAGCCCATTGTCTTAATGTATTGTGCACCCTCAATTATTTTCAGAAATCAACGTTCCTGCCAATAGCCCCCCAACTGGCCAAAGAATACGCCCGTGCCCGTGTTGGCCAAATCGCGGCGGCGGCGGCCGGTGCTGACAACGTGCGGACTGCACTGGAGCGTGTTCCGCGCCACATCACACGTGCATTCCGGCGACAGTGGGCCGCCAGACCACGCCGCCCCCGCGCCCGGCCCTCTAAATAAGCCGAGCTGGCCGGCCGCCAGCCCGCCCTGCCTCACAGACGCGCCCGCCGGCATCTGGCAGCCGAGCGTGGGCTGCCAGATGGCGGCCCAGAAAGTCGCCGGATCGCGCCGAAAAGTCGCAGGCTGCGCTGCGCGGCAATCGCCGAAAGACGCGCTATGTCGAAATTATGGACAAATTCCGGGTACTTGGAGAAATGAGTGGTGATGGATGTGGCGAGAAATGTTACGATGCCAAATGGTTTCATTGTCACGTCGAAATATTGTAATTAACGCGGGAAGCTTGCTCACGGGCACTTTACGAGTCATAAAGCCCGCTGAGGACCATGGGTCTGGAGAAGTGAGCTCCCCCGCGAACGTAGCAACACCCGCGTGCCGAAATTCTAATTTGAATTCATCTTTCGTTTTGAACACGGGCACTTGACAGTGAGGTTGTGCCTTTTTGTTGTGCAGTTCCTATAATACCCGGCTCTGTTCGTATGTTGCTTCGGCCAGTTCCTTTGGACATTGTGTTATCTTGCCAGAAACAATGCATCGCTGAGTGTTGCATTGGAGCGCTGGGTGTTAAGATCAGCCCCACCTTGAGGAAGGTTGCAAGATGCCGCCTGAGAAAAGGCCAACTATAACACTTCGCTCATGTGTCCTAAGCATTGCCGAAGTAAAGAACGGACACCGCGTGCTTTTGCCCCACTGTTTGATAATGACTCGGTGAAAAAGTATGACCAATTGAAAATGCAAATATATAAACTATTGTGGAATTATGATCCTGATCGTGATCGATCTTGGGAACGCGTGGTCTAGGGGTAAGATGCTCTTCTCACAATCGAAAGGTTGTGGGTTCGAGTCTCACCTGTCGCTACTCTTCGCCCGCGACCAATCGGCGTGAGAGATTGGTGACGCTACATGACTCAACGGTCGACGTGTCGTAAAACTAATAACCAACCAATAACCAACCAATAACCAATCGTGATCGATGTTAGGTGTCGATGTTTTTATTTTCAAACTTGTGGGATGACATGGTAAAGCTTTCGAATGTAATTATCGAAACTCAACGAAGGGCTAAGAATGGAAAGTTGTCTCCTTTTGAGTGTATTCTCGCGCCCACGTCGAGCCGATTCGGCAGGCTGTCGGTGACGTGCGGAGTGAGCGGTCGCTCCAACTGTTGGCGCTCCAACTGTTGGCGCGCGCTGCCCGGTTCCGCCCTGCGCCACCCTGCGCCACCCTGCGTTACCCCGCGCCACCCTGCGCCACCCCGCACCACCCTGCGCCACCCTGCGTTACCCCGCGCCACCCCGCGCCACCCCGCGCCACCCTGCGTTACCCCGCGCCACCCTGCGCCACCCCGCACCACCCTGCGCCACCCTGCGTTACCCCGCGCCACCCTGCGCCACCCTGCGCCACCCCGCGCCACCCCGCGCCACCCTGCGCCACCCCGCGCCACCCTGCTCCGCCGGCGGGTGCCGTGTTTGCTCGTGTCAATAAATCGACCCAGCATACACGTCGGCCGGTTGGTTGGGACGGCGACGTGTCCCCGGCCTGTGGTGTTTACCTTCATGAATGCCATCACGGATGGGGCTGCAAGTTTGAGCAGTTCCGGGTAGAGGGTAGTTTCCCGGCGTTTGTCGTGGTGACGGGTTGCTCAAGCCGACATGGTTCCGCATTGCGCGCACGCATTTTCGGTCACTCAACTCTTTTGTCTCAGGATTAAATCATGCGGTCAGTCCATCCGAAAAGGGCGAATATTGTAAGGACCCAATAAACTGTTCCACCTGACAAATTTCTCGAACTTGCCATTTGCAGTGGCGAGTTTGACATCGGGCGAGTCGGCATCAGACCGCGGCCCTTCGAATCAGCCAGGGGAGGCGCCAGGGGAGGCGAACACCTGTCATGGACAGGATGCACGGCGCAGAGAACTGAACTCTCGTGTTTGTGTTCCGTAAAGCCGACTTGTGCCACTTCGCTGAACCCCTGGGGCGTGGATTTGAGCTCAGATGTTTTGAACGCTTTCGGGACCGCAATGATCCAGGCGACGTTTAGCACCTTTCTTCATTTAACACCATATATCAGCGAACAAAGTCAAACAAAGTCAACATAGGCAGCAGAGCATCATTGTCCTCAAATTTGTTATCGTCTTGAGTGGAGGATATCAGGAAAAAGTGTTCAACCCTCAATGGCTTCGGAGTAAGTCGGCAGTATTGTAGGCATATAACGACGTTGAAGTGTCGATATATGAAATAGATAGTAAGTGGGAACTAAAAAATGACAGGAAATTTCATCACATAAACTTCCTTAGTGAACATGAAGCGGCCATTAATATTTTAGCTGAATATTCCACTGAAGCACTTTCAGGGAATTCTTTGGCAGAGGGAGTGCGGGGGGGGAGGGGCAGTTTCTATTAGGTGGTTTGGCCCCGCAATTCGTGCATTTGTGGCTGCTGTGGACTAGTCACGGATATTTTCGTACACATGGGTGTGTCCTCTCAGCTATCCTGAGAACTAATACGTGATCTGGAATCTCGTTGAGACACTTGACCTTATGATGCATTGTGGTGACTTCCAAAGTCCAATTGAATGTCACAGGTGAAGTGAAAGGAAATATTTCGACGAATTCCCGAAATAGCTATTGTCCCATGGATCTGACATGATCAGCTTGGGTTTGGGATTTTGATTAGTTGATTTTGAACACTTAGTAATATACCAAGGATATATCAATGTAGTGAAACTATCACGTAACGTGAAATTGCGAGCAGTAGACCTCCACTTTCAAAAGTTCAGGTTTTTCTGCATCAACTATTTTGGGAGTTCAATCCTGTGTACACGAAGACCTAGATGGCGTATGGTCGATGAGATTCAATCACACCTAAACCGAAATAACTATGTACTGATCATGGCTCCGATCTAAATGCTAATTGTACTGCGTAACTGGTGATGCGCGTTTACCGGTGATGTAAACAAGGGCAGGTGGCGTAAAATGATACGTTGCACTGCATTATATTGTATTGTCGTTGCACTCTGGAACGAGTGAGGAGGTTCTTTAAATACATTCAATGAGGAGTTCTTCATTGAATGTATTACAAAATAGGGTGGACACATTTTTTAGACAGGAAAATCTTGTTTTTTTGTTCTAATTTGTGATGGATGGAGTGATATTTATGTTAAGTAAGTGTGCACGGCACAGACCCCTTTAAGCAGGCATGGATGCAGGTTGAAAATTATTGATAAGGCATTCAATCCACATGTGTTAAGAGAGATCAGGGGAATAGGTCTGGATAGCTAGAGTAGATAGGCATTGATAAGTGGTGGGATATTGGAGGACTGGTTTCTTCAGGATGTGGGATGGTTGGGGTGGGTCTTTTACCAGGCTTATGGTATCTTCCATTTACAGACTTAACTGGTTGGTTATTGGTTTTACGACCCTTCGACCGTTGAGTCATGTAGCGACGCCAATCTCTCACGCCGATTGGTCGCGGGCGAAGAGTAGCGACAGGTGAGACTCGAACCCACAACCTTTCGATTGTGAGACGAGCATCTTACCCCTAGACTACTCGTCCCCCACACAGACTTAACTGAATGGGCCTTTAGGTCTCTTATTAAGTCTAAACGCTTTATAACTTTATATAGGGAGTACCTAGCAATGGATTCAGCACCTTGCTTCGGGATGTGATACTGATGAGATTGTCTGTGGTAGCACAATGGGTGTGATGGGGGGAGTTTGTAATTGTTGAGTGTGTTATGCAATAGCAAGTGAATGGTGCTAGATAGGCCGGGATATAGCTCCCTAGGAACTTGAGATAAGGGATTGATTTGGGTGAGAGTATGTACATTTATAGCACCTTTCTAGATAGGCTTAACCCAGATGGGCCCCTGTGGCTCTTATTAAGCCTTAACACTTTATGACTTTATGAGTGTGTACGACGGGACGAGTGTGGAAGGCCGTGACGGTCGTTGGGGCAGCTGTCGTTTTCGCACCACGATTCAGCTCTTGAGCTTAACACCATTGAGAGTACGTCCGACCGTTATCGGCGGCATCTGAACGTGCTGCACCGCACGCACGGTTGCAGAGTGGCACTGCGAGGCCACTGGTGTTGAGGTTGTGCCGTGGCCTTGTACCGACCGGTATCGGCCACACCCAGACGTGCTGCACCGCACACACTGGTATGGGGCCGATGCAGGCCGACCTTCGCCGTTGACAGGATTGAGAAGTTCAGCAAAGTTATGATTCAATCGAGACGGGGTCAGCGTGACGGATAATCGCACTTGCGATTCAATTACGTATGCAATTTATTTCTTTTGGTGACTGTCGTTTTGCCGGCGGGAAAAAGGTGCGCCATTTTCTGCCGAGTTGACGGCGCCGTAGAGCTGTCACCGGCAGCCGACGACGTGAACAGGTTTGAGCGCTGTCGGAGGTGTTCCGGACGTGGCGTTTCCGCGGACAAAATGCGCATCAAGGTGAGTTCTTTCGGTCTGTTCGGTGCACACAAGTCGTGACGAAACGTGACTGATGGCAATGAGCCGTCAGCTGATTGCTGAGGACCCCCAGTCGATGTCACGGCTACCACACACGGGGCCGCGGTAGCTCAGTTGGTAGAGTGTCGGACTCTTGATCGCAAGATTGTGGGTTCGAATCTCACAGCCGACGGCATTTACCGAGTCCACTCGCGACCAGTGGGCGTGAGAGGTTGGCGACGCTATATGACCTAGCGGTTGAATGCGTCGTAAAATAACCCAAGATTCTTCTTCTACGGCTACAATGGGATACTAATGGCTCGCGATGTGGCTATATGATCAAAATGGTCGACGCGCCCTTAAGCCCCCCGGCGCGCGATATGAACATTTTTTTTTTCATTTTGAGGAGTGATTTTGTGTGAATGAGGTGCAATGCAGCAGCAACAAAATCGGTTTTGCACCGCTTTCGAGGTGCTGCCTGGCATTCTTTAATTTGGTGGAAGAGTAACGCCGGAGAAGTTACGGCACGGTTGGCAGTGGAGGAGTAACGCTGGAGAAGTTACGACACGGTGGGCAGTGGAGGAGTAACGCTGGACACGGCACGGCACGGTTGAAGCGCCCACCCTGGTGCATGGTCGAATGTGATCAAGTCAAGTCTGACGGCTTTTCCGTGACTCCGGAGGTTGAGAAAAATTGACTCTGTCACCCCAGAGATCGTGACGATGTTGCAGAAGACAAGAATGTTGAATGAAGACAGTGGTGCAGCAAGCAGCGAGGTCATTGGCCTCCATCAGGAGTTCGTAGCAGGTGATGGAGACTAATTCACGAACACGCTTAGGTTTTTGTCAACGCTACCCTCTTGCCAGCGTTTCGTCGTGGTTCGATTTTTGTTTTGTTATCAGCTGACCACCACAAACAACCATCATGAGCCGAACTACCTGAATGGAAGACGGAATGATGAACAAAGAAACAAACGAACGAGCTAACGACCGACTGACCGACCGACCGACCGACCGACCGACCGACCGACCGACCGACCGACCGACCGACCGACCGACCGACCGACCGACCGACCGACCGACCGACCGACCGACCGACCGACCCGACCGACCCGACCGACCCGACCGACCCGACCGACTCGACCGACCCGACCGACCCGACCGACCCGACCGACCCGACCGACCCGACCGACCCGACCGACCCGACCGACCCGACCGACCCGACCGACCCGACCGACCCGACCGACAGACAGACAGACAGACAGACAGACAGACAGACAGACAGACAGACAGACAGACAGACAGACAGACAGACAGACAGACAGACAGACAGACAGACAGACAGACAGACAGACAGACAGACAGACAGACAGACAGACAGACAGACAGACAGACCGATGGAATGGATGGACGGATGAATGGATGGACGGATGAATAGATGGACGGATGAATGGATGGACGGATGAATGGATGGACGGATGAATGGATGAATGGATGGACTGATGAATTAATTAAGAACCGAAGTAACTGCAAGCAGCTTCACTGCCGCAGCAACAGACGACACCCTCACACAGCGAACCTCATGACGTAGAACAGCCGGGTAATCACAAACCAACCAACCTTACCGACATAGCCGTAACATCTGCGGGCAGCAAACAGCCGATGTCGCCACCACGAACAACCAACTTCAGCACCACAACAGCCCGCGAGGCCGTCCAGCTTCCTGGGCAGCAGCGGTCGTCCGCTGCTGACCTACATCGACACTGCCCCCGGCTGAACCAACACAAACACAGGTGCCCCTCACCAGCGTGGCACGCGGCGTGGCCTCTTGCTGCCTGTGTAGTTTACCGGTGCTCGCTGACGGTGCAGAGATGTGCAGCGTCGGGCGTGCCTGATACATGGCCGGCGCCGGCGTCCCAGGATCGGAGCTGACACGTCTACTCCGTGCTGAGATGCGATAAGAATGCTGCCTTTCAGCTGGGACATGTGGACCGGGCTGATGTGCTCTTGTGCTGCTGATGCGGTGCCGGAATTGCGATGAGGTTTCGCCGAGATGCTGGCGTTGTGCTGAGGTGCCGGCTCTCAGCTCGGGTGCCGCTGAAGTGCCGGCTCTCAGCTCTGGTGCCGCTGAGGTGCCGGCTCTCAGCTCTGGTGCCGCTGAGGTGCCGCTGAGGTGCCGGCTCTCAGCTCTGGTGCCGCTGAGGTGCCGGCTCTCAGCTCGGGTGCCGCTGTGGTGCCGCTGAAGTGCCGGCTCTCAGCTCTGGTGCCGCTGAGGTGCCGGCTCTCAGCTCGGGTGCCGCTGAAGTGCCGGCTCTCAGCTCGGGTGCCGCTGAGGTGCCGGCTCTCAGCTCTGGTGTCGCTGAGGTGCCGGCTCTCAGCTCTGGTGTCGCTGAGGTGCCGGCTCTCAGCTCGGGTGCCGCTGAAGTGCCGGCTCTCAGCTCGGGTGCCGCTGAGGTGCCGGCTCTCAGCTCGGGTGCCGCTGAAGTGCCGGCTCTCAGCTCGGGTGCCGCTGTGGTGCCGGCTCTCAGCTCGGGTGCCGCTGAGGTGCCGGCTCTCAGCTCGGGTGCCGCTGTGGTGCCGCTGAAGTGCCGGCTCTCAGCTCTGGTGCCGCTGAGGTGCCGGCTCTCAGCTCGGGTGCCGCTGAGGTGCCGGCTCTCAGCTCGGGTGCCGCTGAGGTGCCGGCTCTCAGCTCGGGTGCCGCTGAAGTGCCGGCTCTCAGCTCGGGTGCCGCTGAAGTGCCGGCTCTCAGCTCGGGTGCCGCTGAAGTGCCGGCTCTCAGCTCGGGTGCCGCTGAGGTGCCGGCTCTCAGCTCGGGTGCCGCTGAAGTGCCGGCTCTCAGCTCGGGTGCCGCTGAGGTGCCGGCTCTCAGCTCGGGTGCCGCTGAGGTGCCGGCTCTCAGCTCGGGTGCCGCTGTGGTGCCGCTGAAGTGCCGGCTCTCAGCTCTGGTGCCGCTGAGGTGCCGGCTCTCAGCTCGGGTGCCGCTGAGGTGCCGGCTCTCAGCTCGGGTGCCGCTGAGGTGCCGGCTCTCAGCTCGGGTGCCGCTGAAGTGCCGGCTCTCAGCTCGGGTGCCGCTGAAGTGCCGGCTCTCAGCTCGGGTGCCGCTGAAGTGCCGGCTCTCAGCTCGGGTGCCGCTGAGGTGCCGGCTCTCAGCTCGGGTGCCGCTGAAGTGCCGGCTCTCAGCTCGGGTGCCGCTGTGGTGCCGCTGAAGTGCCGGCTCTCAGCTCTGGTGCCGCTGAGGTGCTGCAGCTACGCTGGGCGACACAGCGATTGCTTCTGTATCTCGACTTCACTATGTGTCCGACCGGCGGCCGTGCGATCGTTGTGCTAGATCACGTGGGACAGCGTCTCTCCACGTGACCGCTTTGGGACACCGGCGACATCACCGTCGAAGGCAGTGCCTCTGGGGCAGCGTCGCTCCACGTGACCGCTTTGGGACGCCGGCGACATCACCGTCGAAGGCAGTGCCTCTGGGGCAGCGTCGCTCCACGTGACCGCTTTGGGACACCGGCGACATCACCGTCGAAGGCAGTGCCTCTGGGGCAGCGTCGCTCCACGTGACCGCTTTGGGACACCGGCGACATCACCGTCGAAGGCAGTGCCTCTGGGGCAGCGTCGCTCCACGTGACCGCTTTGGGACACCGGCGACATCACCGTCGAAGGCAGTGCCTCTGGGGCAGCGTCGCTCCACGTGACCGCTTTGGGACACCGGCGACATCACCGTCGAAGGCAGTGCCTCTGGGGCAGCGTCGCTCCACGTGACCGCTTTGGGACACCGGCGACATCACCGTCGAAGGCAGTGCCTCTGGGGCAGCGTCGCTCCACGTGACCCAGTTGGAGACGGGCGACATCACCGTCGAAGCCAGTGCCTCCTGCCGAGGCGCTTCGGCGCTAGTATCGTTAAGCCTACAGGCAACGTTGTACCCACATTAATGTTGCAAGGGCACGCACCCAACGTTGCACAGTCACACTCACAACGTTGCACAGTCGCATTCACAACGTTGCACAAGTACACGTCCGATGTTTGCAGGTTCACGACAAACATTACCCAGGCAACGTTACGTCCACATGGAACGCCTACTGCAAGAAAAGCTACAACAGCCGAAACTGTTGCGCCTGTAGCGCAGTATTCTGTCGATGGTGCAATATTCCGCTGGTGGTGCAATATTATGCCGATGATGCAATGTCCCGCGTTGGTAACAGACCGGCATAATAGCATCAATATCTGTTCATTTTCTTTTTGTTGTCACTTTCTATGTTTATCTTTGTTCGCCTTCATGTCCAACGACTGAAGCCCCGACGAGTCCTGTCATTGCCAGTGCACACGTGGCTACAGTGACGATGCACGTCCGCCGTGCACAGGGGTGGGTTCTGAGCGGTGCGGATGTGACGGACGCCAGTGTCGCATGTGACGGACGCCAGTGGCGCATGTGACGGACGCTAGTGTCGCATGTGACGGACGCTAGTGTCGCATGTGACGGACGCCAGTGTCGCATGTGACGGACGCTAGTGTCGCATGTGACGGACGCTAGTGTCGCATGTGACGGACGCTAGTGTCGCATGTGACGGACGCTAGTGTCGCATGTGACGGACGCCAGTGTCGCATGTGACGGACGCTAGTGTCGCATGTGACGGACGCTAGTGTCGCATGTGACGGACGCCAGTGGCGCATGTGACGGACGATAGTGTCGCATGTGACGGACGCCAGTGGCGCATGTGACGGACGCTAGTGTCGCATGCGACGGACGCTAGTGTCGCATGTGAAGGACGCCAGTGTCGCATGTGACGGACGCTAGTGTCGCATGTGACGGACGCTAGTGTCGCATGTGACGGACGCCAGTGTCGCATGTGACGGACGCCGGTGTCGCTCCTCAAGTGGGGCGGCTGCGCTGGAACGTCACTCTCGATTTCCCCGATGAAGGCCCTGGCAGCCCCGTGCGGCGACAAAACCCGCCGCTCCTGACTTCCACACCGGTGGATGGGGACGAGTGGTCTCGGGGTAAGATGCTCGTCTCACAATCGAAAGGTTGTGGGTTCGAGTCTCACCTGTCGCTACTCTTCGCCCGCGACCAATCGGCGTGAGAGATTGGCGACGCTATATGACTCAACGGTCGACGTGTCGTAAAAACCAATAACCAACCAACCCACCACACCTGTGGATGGGCGTTCCGGTGTTTATGTAGCTTAAACAGCTGATTCCGGAATGTTGAGAGGGACTGCTTGGGCCAATATTCCAGCTGTCATCCATCTGTCTGTGGGCATGCCATCTGTTTCTCCCGTCTATTTGTATTGGTCTGTGTCTGTGGGTTGTCATCTGCTTCCCGTCTATCTTTCTTCATCCGTCTGTCTGTGCATATGCTATTTGTCCATCCGTCTTTGTCCGCCTGTCTGGATATGTCATTTCTTTATCTTGCCTATCTGTCGGTCCGTCTGTCTGTGGATATGTTATCTCTTTCTCCTGCCCATCTATCTTGGTCCGTCTGTCTGAAGTACCCCATCTGTTTCTCCTGTCTATCTGTCTTGGTCCATCAGTCGGAAGCATCCCACCTATTTCTCCTGTCTATCTGTCTTGGTCCATCTGTCTGTGAGTAGGCTATCTGTTTCTCCTGTGTATCTGTCTTGATCTGTATGTCTGTAGATACCCCGTCTGTTTCTCCTTTCTGTATGTCTTGGTCCATCTGTCTGTAAGTACTCCATCTGTTTCTCCTGTATATCTGTCTTGTTCCATATGTCTGTAAGTACACCATCCGTTTCTCCTGTCCATCTGGCTGTCTAGACCAGCCCAAGGCCGTTAGTGATCGCATCAAGGTCGTAACCACAAAGCGTGGCCTTGCGACCCACAAGTAGTTCGTAATTACTTGCCAATGCCTACACAAGATCAGATCAGGATGCGCTGTGGGAGCGCCGGCCGTCATGCTTCGACTGCGCCGTTTTTATAACACCAACCGCCGATGTTTCAGCGTGAAAATCGCTACTGGCCGCCATGTGGTTAATTATTCGAAGAGATAGGTAGTTTTGCGAAGAGATAGGTAGTTTTGGTCGGCTTTTTCACCTCCTCCGCATTGATCCACCAATGCGGACGGACATGGCAGTCCTGGGTGCCAGTTGCACGTGCCACTCGTGCAGGGTAGCCGCGTCTGTCTGAGCGGGCTATGGGCGCTATATGATGCGCTATATGATAGCTAATGGGCGCTATATGATCAACATGGTCGATGCGCCCTAAAGCCCAAATAACTAACTGACGGTTGGACCGGTCTTTCTGCATCACTGCCGTCGATTGCAACGTGACACCGGATGTGCTGGTGGTCTAGGGGTAAGATGCTCGTCTCGCAATTGAAAGATTGTGGGTTCGATTCTCACCTGTCGCTACTCTTCGCCCGCGACCAATCGGCGTGAGAGATTGGCGACGCTATATGACTCAATGGTCGACGTGTCGTAAAACCAATAACCAACCAACCGGATGTGCTGGTCGACTGCGGCGGCAACGTGACACCGACGATGGTGGTGTGGGAGGCGGTGCGTGCGGGGCAGGGAGGGGTAGCCAAGGCTTGTGCTGTGTGTTGTCGGCTCAGCCCGCCAGACGCTGGTGCGTTACCTCGTCACACGGTGAGGTGTTGGGGTGGGGGTGAAGACGTGGGTTGTAAGTTGTTTACTGAGCCAGCCAGGCGCGCACCTCGCCGCACCGTGAAATAGCCAATTTCGTCATCGCTGTTGGTTAGACTCGTTTGGGTGTCAGCCACCTGATTATACCCGGCAGCGATGTGAGTCAACCAGTGACGGATCCAGGGGCTGCGTGTCCCGCTCTTCAGAATGGACGAGTTTCCAGTGAACCCGTCGGGGACGAGTGGTCTAGGGTTTAGATGCTCGTCTCACAATCGAAAGATTGTGGGTTCGAATCTCACCTGTCGCTACTCTTCGCCCGCGACCAATCGGCGTGAGAGATTGGCGACGCTACATGACTCAACGGTCGACGCGTCGTAAAACCTATAACCAACCAACCAGTAAACCCGTCATATTCTAAATCCGGGGAGCGTTTCAGCATGCTTTCGCCACGGCAGTGTTCCGACCTGCCTTGCCGTGCGGTTGGTCCCGCCGCTGAAGCAATGTGAAATGCCAGCAAGCAATGCCATTGTGAAACGGAGATGAGCGAATCAGCGGATTGACATTCACATGTATCGAATCCAGTGCGGGTCAGGTTATTATAATATGCAGGTGGAAGCTGCTTAGCCATTATTTTGCACACACGACGTAGTGTGATCATGTTATGTTCCTGTTTGATTGTTCGAGTCTTGGGTCATCTACTCTACTGTGCTCTACTATATGCTATTCTACTGTCGCCTGTTGCTTTTAATTCGGCACCCACCGACGAGTGGCATCGTCAGCACAGCTCAGTGGCTGGTTCAGACAGGCGACTGGCCGTAGATGTTCGCCATTTAGAGGCGCTTGTTTGTGCTCATAAGCTGGCAGACGTTACCATTGCACCATTGATCGACCTTGCCACTAACCGGTGACCTCTGCCGCCGCCGGAGCCTGGCCGGCCCTAAACCGCGGCGTCTGCCTGGTTTCGAACTCGCCACCTGGCAGTCCCGAGTCGGGCGCCCCGGCCGCCGCGGACAGTTGACCTGGAGCTGGTTGGCCGCCTGCCCGAGGGCTGGCCGGCAGGGGCCCCGGGCGGCTGTGGCTGCCAGTGGCCGGGTCTGCAGTGACAGTTCGCTCTTCCTTGCCGGCGAAATGCTGCCAAATATTGGCCAAAGGCACAAGATAGAGCTTACAGCGGCAGTTCACCATTGTGTCATGTCGGCGAAATGCTGCAAAATTTTGGCGAAAAGCACAAGATAGAGTTTACAGCGGCAGTTCGCTCTTGTCTTACCCACCGAATGCTGCCAAATCTTGGCACAAAGTGCAAGAGATGACTGTAGTGTTGATAGAAGCAGGTGAACTGAATGATAGTTGGTAGTGTTCGTAGATTTAATTCTTCTGATTCCAGCAGCATCGGTGAGAAAACATAAATTGGTGGTGAAACTATGTCTCCTGATACAATACGATAATTGTTCGCTGCTGTCCTATATTGCTAGTTATTTTGTCTGCTCGCTCTGTCTTCCTGACCACGACTGCGAGCCGCTGGCGCAAATGTCCGCTGTAAATGTACTTCGCTATTGTTGTGACGGAACACTGCATTTCGTTTAGTCCATTATTAAGCAGCATTGTTCAGCCCCAATGTCGGAATCAAGAGGGAATCATTTTCGGACGAGTATGCTGAATCCAGAATGGGACTGTTCCTCGTGCAATATGTGGGCTACATTTTGTCCCCCTAAAAGGATGTAGTCCACTCAGACGTTTCCCAAGCAGATTTCCCCGCAGGGTGGGTGCTACGTGCAGGGCTGGGCGATGTGGCTGAGGCGGGGTGGGTGTGACGTGCAGGACCAAGACTGGGCGATATGGCTGAGGCGGGGTGGATGTGACGTGCAGGACCAAGACTGGGCGATATGGCTGAGGCGGGGTGGGTGTGACGTGCAGGACCAAGACTGGGCGATATGGCTGAGGCGGGGTGGATGTGACGTGCTGGACCAAGACTGGGCGATATGGCTGAGGCGGGGTGGATGTGACGTGCAGGACCAAGACTGGGCGATATGGCTGAGGCGGGGTGGGTGTGACGTGCAGGACCAAGACTGGGCGATATGGCTGAGGCGGGGTGGATGTGACGTGCTGGACCAATACTGGGCGATATGGCTGAGACGGGGTGGATGTGACGTGCAGGACCAAGACTGGGCGATATGGCTGAGGCGGGGTGGATGTGACGTGCAGGACCAAAACTGGGAAATATGGCTGAGGCGGGGTGGGTGTGACGTGTAGGACCAAGACTGGGCGATATGGCTGAGGCGGGGTGGATGTGAGGAAAAGCCTGTACTTTGCGAGCTGGGCACACGGCTGGTATTGGAGTGGCGCTGTGGCACGGGCGTGGCGTATTGCGATGCGGCTGGTGTACGGCACGTGAACGGTTGTTGGAGATAGGGTCATTACTTGTGTTTGGCCGGTGGGTCGTGTCAGGTGTCAGGCAGGAGTACCGGATTGATATTGCTATTAATGAGCATGGACGAAACTAATCTAATCCCTCCAGCTGATGTGTATATTGTATCTCCCGTTTTGGGCGTTTTTTTTGTCGTCCCATTTGTGGACGTAGGATACGCCACCGTCCCACATTCACCATTATTTGTCGGTGCAACTCAGGTCCCGAACCACTGTCCCACTGTCCCACTCAGAACCACTGTCCCACTGTCCCACTCCGAGATCGGCGAGTTGTTGAATTTATCGGTGGGTGGTGTGTTCCGTGTCTCTATGTGCCACGGGTGTATGCATTGTGGCAACCACGTGCACACGACTGTCCCACGTGCACACGACTGCCCCACGTGCGCACGACTATCCCACGTGCATGCGACCGCCCACGTTGAACGACCACTAACGATGTCTGTCTCTCTGTTGCAGGTAAGTGTCGGTGCGGTGACCTGCGCCGACCCGCGCTGACCTGTGCTGACCCGACGGCGCGAGACGGGCGGCGCGGTAACGCCGAGTCGTGACCGGTCGGCCGGCACGTTCGTGACGTCGACGCCGATTGGATCGTCGCCGGCGCGGGCGACGCCCATTGGCCCACGCCGACTGACAGCCGCGCTCCGCTCCAATGGTCGCGTCGCACGCCAATTGGCCGCCGTTTGAAATCAAAGCGCAGCGTCGCCGACCGGCTCCATGGAGTTGAGCGATGAAAAATACACGGGCGACGGCTGTCCGCTGTGCAGTCAGGGCCGTCATTGGCAGGCCGGGCAGCGCCTCGGCGGGCCGAGATGACCCAATTGACGGCGCCGGCCGGTCAGTGTTGTGCAGGCGCCTCTGGCGCGCCGATGAACTTAATGAAGAATTTAACTTCATATCTGGATAGATGCGTCAGATGAGATGATAACGCTCTCTCCCTCTCTCTCCTCTCCTCCTATTTCCTCTCTCCTCTCTCCTATCTCTTATCTCTCCTCTCCTCTCTCCCCTCCTCTCCTCTCTCCTCTCTCCTCTCTCCTCTATCCTCTATCCGCTCTCCTCTATCCGCTCTCCTCTCTCCTCTCCTCTCTTCTATCTTCACTCCACTCTTCTATTTTCTCTCATCTCTATCATCTCTTCTCTATCCTCTCTTCTCTCTTCTCTCCTCTCCCCTCTCTCCTCTCCTATCTCCTCTCTCCTCTCTCCTCTCTCCTCTCTCCTCTCTCCTCTCTCCTCTCTCCTCTCTCCTCTCTCCTCTCTCCTCTCCTCTCTCCTCTCTCCTCTCCTCTCTCCCTCTCTCCTCTCTCCTCTCTCCTCTCTCCTCTCCTCTCTCCTCTCTCCTCTCTCCTCTCTCCTCTCTCCTCTCTCCTCTCTCCTCTCTCCTCTCTCCTCTCTCCCTCTCTCCTCTCTCCTCTCTCCTCTCTCCCTCTCTCCTCTCTCCTCTCTCCTCTCTCCTCTCTCCTCTCTCCCTCTCTCCTCTCTCTCCTCTCTCCTCTCTCCTCTCTCCTCTCTCCTCTCTCCTCTCTCCTCTCTCCTCTCTCCTCTCTCCTCTCTCCTCTCTCCTCTCTCCTCTCTCCTCTCCTCTCTCCTCTCTCCTCTCTCCTCTCTCCTCTCTCCTCTCTCCTCTCTCCTCTCTCCTCTCTCCTCTCTCCTCTCTCCTCTCTCCTCTCTCCTCTCTCCCTCTCTCCCTCTCTCCTCTCTCCTCTCTCCTCTCTCCTCTCTCCTCTCTCCTCTCTCCTCTCTCCTCTCTCCTCTCCCTCTCTCCTCTCTCCTCTCTTCTCTCTCTCTCTCTTCTCTCTCTCTCTCTCTCTCTCTCCTCTCTCCTCTCTCCTCTCTCCTCTCTCTCCTCTCTCCTCTCTCCTCTCTCCTCCCTCCTCCCTCCTCTCTCCTCCCTCCTCTCTCCTCTCTCCTCTCTCCTTTCCTCTCCTCTCTCCTCTCTCCTCTCTCCTCTCTCCTCTCTCCTTTCTCCTTTCTCCTTTCTCCTTTCCTCTCCTCTCCTCTCCTCTCCTCTCATCTCATCTCATCTCATCTCATCTCATCTCTCCTCTCCCCTCTCCCCCTCTCCCCTCTCCCCTCTCCCCTCTCCCCTCTCCCCTCTCTCCCCTCTCCTCTCTCCTCTCCCCTCTCCTCTCTCCTCTCTCCTCTCTCCTCTCTCCTCCTCTCTCCCCTCTCTCCTCTCTCCTCTCCCCTCTCTCCTCTCTCCTTTCCTCTCCTCTCCCTTCCCTCTCATCTCATCTCATCTCATCTCATCTCATCTCATCTCATCTCATCTCATCTCATCTCTCCTCTCTCTCTGTCTCGTCCTCTCCCGCTCTCTCCAATCTTCTCTGGAAACACAGGGTTTGTATGTAAACCAGTGGTTTAAGGTGGTGCTCGTGCACGAGCTTCGGCACTGTTTATTTTTGCTCTCATTATCACCATTCGCCGTCCGTACGTGTACTGTTTAACTTCGGTGGTGCCTTTTTAGTCCCAACGTTCGGCTTTCTAAGTTTCAGCGTTGGTGTTTAGAGTTATCTATCCGCTCAGCCACACTGGTTTCGTCAGCCCTTGATGCACGTTGTCTGGGCCGTCGCCTGTGTGGGGAGAAAGCTATATCGGGCAGTTTGGGAGACAAACATGATGGTCCGGTGCTATGGTTATGTGACGAATTCATGAGCGTAACACAGGATTAAGATTACCTTGGGTTGCAGTTTCCCACCGGTACTTGTGTCGGGAAGTACCTCTCGGCAGCCGAACGTTATGTTTAGTGACCATGGTTTCGGATCGGAAAATTAATGTTTTCCACGTATAAAACGCTGAATATTGTTCTGGCGCCGCGACAGCGTAGCTTAGCGCGCTTCCTTCGATGTCATGCTGTCCAAACGATCAAAACAAGCTTCCTTTAGTGAGCCGTGTCGTCGGGTAGCGGTCGACTGGCCTGGAGACGGACCGGTCACTGCCCCCTCCCCCCCGGAGGACCCAATCATTGTGACGAGCGCCTGGTATTGCATGGTCCGGATCGAGCATGATTTCGAACCCAGGTAGGCGTCCACTCTTTGGTCTGGACGTCGGTCGTCAGCCGGAAATGACTGTCAAAGGTGCACCTATTCGTATCTTTCGGAAGTAAATGGGAAATCATACCTTCAATCATAAACAGCTGTGTGGTGATATCCTGACACCTCGATAATATTGAGGTTTCTGACGTAAACAGGGCACGTATTGCAGTAATGGAAACTATCATTTCGGTATCCTAATTTTTTCCTGGTTAGCCAAAGCCATGCAGCTTCTACCACCACCGCCTCTTTCCCCACAAACGATGCAGCTATTACCACCGCCGTCTCTTTTCCCACAAGCGATGCAGCATCCATTACATTCTAAGATACCGTCATCTTCGCTGCTCCTAATCTCATGTGAAATACCAATTCCCCGATGGGCGCTAAATTACCTCGTAGTCGGCGCGCCCTTAAGCCCAAATAATAAATCAATCAACCAATTCCCCCGATGGGAATTTACCTAGACACAGCTCACACATCATGCATTGTGTTTCCCGTACTGGTATGCTCATATGCCGGAGTGCGTATTGGCTTCGTGTTATCAAAGTTGCGCAAGAATTGAATCCTATCTGGCTTGATTGGAAGAAGCTCGTCTAGACTCCGACGCGCAATCTGTAGGATAGGCAATTTGTCGTTCGCTTCACTTACTTTCTGCCGAATGGCACATCGAATGTTCCATTCACTGGATAAATTGCCCAGAATAACCGACGCAGATCTCCCGCCTTGTGGAGGTGGCTCCGCCCAGTTCTCTGACCTTTTCCTGAAGGTCAGCCGCAGTTGGAGACGGGCCGTCCGTCATAAGCCGCCCGCGAGCGGTCGCCGTTTCCGTGAACTCCCTGCGGCTGAGTGTCACGCCCCACGGTAGCCTCGTCATCCATGTCTGTTGGCCGACGACATCAAGATGCTTAAGCCTAGATACCTGGCCCGGACACTTGCACCTCGAGCCCTGCACCGGAGTCCTTCGCCCGAATTCCTGCACCCAGATTCGTGTACTGAATCTTGCGCCCCGAGCCCTGCACTGGAGTCTCACACAGAGTCCTTCACACACAGAGTCCTGCACCCAGAGTCCTGCACCCAGAGTCCTGCACCCAGAGTCCTGCACCCAGAGTCCTGCACCCAGAGTCCTGCACCCAGAGTCCTGCACCCAGAGTCCTGTACCCAGAGTCCCGCATCCAGAGTCCCGCATCCAGAGTCCCGCATCCAGAGTCCTGCACTGAATCTTGCACCCAGAGTCTTGTACCTGAGTCCTTCGCCCAGAGTCCTTCGCCCAGAGTCCTCCGCCCAGAGTCCTTCACCCAGAGTCCTTCACCCAGAGTTCCTCATCCAGAGTTCACACTGAATCTTGCACCTTGTGTCGTGCACCAGTGTCCTTGACCCAGAATTCGTGCACTGAATCTTGCACCCCGAGTCTTTCACTTCTAAGCCTGCACTTCGAATCCGGCACGATTATTTGTGATCTCTTGTCTTGCAGATCTTCTATCCAACAGGAACTGTGGACAAAGCTGGCACAACTGTCCTATACATCAAAGTTTTAGTTTTGATCCGTAGGTAACACTAAAGTATATCGGGGCTCCCAGTGCACGTTTCGATGCCGCAGTCTACCTGGATCGTGGGGAGTACGGACCTTCGGATTCAGCACAACATCTTGCAAACCATCTCTTTGATCCACGGTCGCGTCTGGTAAAATTATTCTGACAATCGCCTCTTATTTCCCTGGCCAGCTTCATTTGTTGCGCAAATTGCTGCGACCTCGGCACACTTCACGGCTGTTGTTGGCTTTGGGGTGCGACTCCGTCTGCACGGCCAGACCGGAATGCCGACGTCGTGTCAGCGGACTGGTTTCCTGTGATCCCGTGCGGACGTTGAAATGCGCGGCCTGCAATGAACACCGTCGTAAAGATACTCGCTCGACGGGAAGTTGGGCTTGGCAGCGGACGGCACGTGGTCTTCCATGAATCGTTTCGGCATGTGGGGTCGCTGGAGGTTGTGTGCGACTGCGACAGCCGTGCCAGTAGTTGGCAGCACGTGCAGTTTGCGTATGCCTGCTGCTTGTGTCGCGCTCCAATGCATCCGGGTGTCTGGCGGGGGTGGAGGGTGTTGTGCAATCGTTTCCGGGTGGTGGCTTGCGACTTTACAGCTAGTCTGGCTATCGTGAGGTTGATTCACTCAGGTGTTCTATGAATATCTCGTAAATGCACGCGTATAGAGCCGCATAATTGCGAACAAAGGAACGCCCGCATCTTGATCATGTTCCACATTGGCCTCCGAAATTTAGGGTGTGTGATCCCGTCCTTGATGAAGAACGTTCGCGTTTTTTGTCTTCTTTTATGTAGCGTCTGGATTTGGGGTCAATTCACAGTGGATGCCTCTGCTTCCGTTCGCGTCCAAAGCTGATATTGCTAACATTCGCGGCAATTTCCTTGTGGCGGATGAAGTTCCGGATTGGTCCGGAACACGGCCGTCGGATAAAGAAGGCATAGTTGCCAGATCCAAGTGCTTGGAAACTTTGGATTCGGGCTCAACAACTGTCACACTATCGAATACGCTTCCGCCACGGGAGCAACGGACGATCGATACCAGTTGGATGACCAGCGTTTGGTTTCCACGCAGTTGTCCGCATGGGAGCTGATGACACATTTGTACATTATTTGCATTTTTACCGTAGAAATTCAGTTCCAAGCGGACATACACGGTGACGCCTCAGATGTCTTTTTCCCTATTTACTCGTGCTGATGCGAACCTATCCCGGCGGGACTGAGTCCCAGAAGTTTGCATTTCCAAATGCAGTGGCCGACCGCAGGCTGCACGTGCACCGTGTTCCTGACGCTGCGTCAGCCGGACTTATCTTCGGCTACAATGCCAGATAAGCATAAGTGCCGCCGTGCTGATATCAGCGGCTTGCACGTATCGCAGTCTTCAGCCAGGAGCTGCACGAAATGAATCTGAGGCTTTGGAGCTGAGGTGAGACTGGGAAAACCGGTGGCGAAAACGCATGGTCGTGTTTCGTTCTGGACCATGCCGGCAGCTGTGAACGTGTGGAAGGGAATGCTACCTTCTGGACCACGCTTGAAGCTTTATGTGTGTGAAGACAGTAATACGTTTGGCACCATGCCGACGGCTCTGACCAGGGTCGGATTTGGACTTTGCATTTATAGACGTGAAGAATACAATTATCGGGTAATGGAACACGGAGAGGATATTTTTCTTCTAACCTGTAACATCAGTTCAGTTTGCACTTTCCAATGAATCTTGACGCTCTGTCTCAGAGCAGTGCACTGCCAAACAGCCCTATTCAACCTCCAAATGAGAAAAATGAGATGATAATTTTCTTGAGAGGATAATGTGCTGAATGCCAAGCATCCAGAAGTAGGCTGTTTTTCCAACCCTGGCTCTGACTGCGGGAAATGAGTAAGGCGGATGATATGGTGTCCGCGCGGTCTGCGTTGCCTGCGCTGTGCTGGCTACGTCATGCTGCTCCTTCGGTCTGCAGCGGTCCCGTTCTTAGCTGCGGCTGACCCGCTCTTAGCTGCAGTGGTCCCACTCATAGCTGCGACTGACCCCCTCTTAGATGCAGCGATCCCACTCGTAGCTGCAGCGGTCTCACTCTTATCTGCAACGCTCCTGCTGTAATCTGCGGCAGTCCTGCACTCAACTGCAAGGTCCCGCTCTTAACTGTTGGCTGCCAGCTGACGCGGATGGGTCGCATTCATGTTGTTGGCATTTTATCCGTGCTGTTAGTTAGTTATTGGGGCTTTAGGGCGCATCGACTGCATTGGTCATTGAGCGCCCATTATCCGTGCTGTAGTTTCCTAGCCTGCCCTTTGGTTGTATCGCCCGGTCGTGCAATTTTGTCCAGTACATCCCAGTCGTCCATTCTTCTTCATACCGGCGCCCATGGTCCTTCAGTGTAAGGGCCACCTTTCTACCCATCGGCCCACCTAGTGATCATTCACTAATAAACAAAAACGTGCTTTGGTCGCGTCTACACCACGGTGCAACTGGCGGTGCGCTGTGTGGGGGCCGGGGTGGGGTGACCACTAACGGTGCGCTGCGTGGGAGTCGGGGTCGGGGTCGGGTGGCTACTAGCTGGTGGCCACTCGATGCGCGCCCATACCCCGGCCGGGAGGGTTGGGGTGTGTGGCTGACCAGCGCGGACGGCTGACCCAGGTGACAGTCGTAGTGTTGCTGCGGGGACGATTCGGAGGGTACGCTGCTGTTGTTGCTGACAAACGTGAACTCGGGAGGTGCTAGGAAGTGCATGCTGTTGCGAGGTTACCTGCAATGTCACATGACAAATTTGTTTGTTTTGCTTTTTGAACGGGGTTTAGGTGTTATTGCACCGCACTATTACCTGTCCAAACCAGTGTCATTGACTGTATGTCTAGCACGCCAGAGGTATGGGGTTCGATTCCGTGCGATGCCCACCCTTCCTGCCAGGGTCAGAGGCAAGCGACGCCATATGGCTTCAACTGCTGAGTGCGTCGAAAAGCCACAATCCATCAACTGTATGTTGACTACGTTAGGTGTTATTGCACCGCACTGTTGTCGGTCCAAACCAGTCACATCGACTGTATATCGCTGGATAGGTTAGGTTAGTCTCTGCATCATTACACCACACTGTTGCTGTTCTAAGACAGCGCAACCGACTGCGTATTGTTGGCCAGGTTTTCAGTAGTTGTTGGAAGTCGCCAGCCGAATAGCCATAGCTCAGTGGTCGACCGGGTCCATTGAAACAGCCGCAATATCGGAAAATACAGTTTTTAATGTAGCCTCGGGCAGATTTTCATGATTGTATATTCGTAATCGGCCCATATTTAGTCTCAGAATGGTAGAGGCCGCTTCTGTTAAACGTCCGGGTCGTCTCCGCCAGCGAGGCGCGCTCGCTGACCGTGCGCCCAGGGACCCCAATGGGTTGTATATTGTGTCTGTATATATCATCTTCATGTAGCTGTCATCACGGTGTCAGACACCATCAGTTAACCATGAGACGAACGGGGGTGATCTTATGCACTCCACCCTTAGACTTGGTGTCACTGGGTGTGTGAGCTGGTGAGTGCAAGGGTGTCTGGGACAGACCGTACGATACCGCGCGCCCACACTTCCCGGTGCGGTCAGGCTGGCCGCCGTACTTCTGGTCGGCTGACCTGGGTCAGTCAGACCGTACGATACCGCGCGCCCACACTTCCCGGTGCGGTCAGGCTGGCCGCCGTACTTCTGGTCGGCTGACCTGGGTCAGTCAGACCGTACGATACCGCGCGCCCACACTTCCCGGTGCGGTCAGGCTGGCCGCCGTACTTCTGGTCGGCTGACCTGGGTCAGTCTGGCCGCCGTACGATACCGCGTCGCCCACACTTCCCGGTGCGGTCAGGCTGGCCGCCGTACTTCTGGTCGGCTGACCTGGGTCAGTCAGACCGTACGATACCGCGCGCCCACACTTCCCGGTGCGGTCAGGCTGGCCGCCGTACTTCTGGTCGGCTGACCTGGGTCAGTCAGACCGTACGATACCGCGCGCCCACACTTCCCGGTGCGGTCAGGCTGGCCGCCGTACTTCTGGTCGGCTGACATGGGTCAATCAGCGGCTCCGAGTGATCGCCAGCTGGAATACGCCACTTCAGACATGAATCACGGGCGTGCGATGGGTCACGTGGTCTGCGCACCCCCGCACGCCTGACCACCGTGACGTGACGCGTGCTGTCCCCCTGGGTGCCGAGGTATGTCTGTTGTGACTCGGTACTGCCGTGGAGGAGGCAGGGTGGACGTGACGGGTGCTGTCCCCCTGGTGCCGAGGTATGTCTGTTGTGACTCGGTACTGCCGTGGAGGAGGCAGGGTGGACGTGACGCGTGCTGTCCCCCTGGTGCCGAGGTATGTCTGTTGTGACTCGGTACTGCCGTGGAGGAGGCAGGGTGGACGTGACGCGTGCTGTCCCCCTGGTGCCGAGCTATGTCTGTTGTGACTCGGTACTGCCGTGGAGGAGGCAGGGTGGACGTGACGCGTGCTGTCCCCCTGGTGCCGAGGTATGTCTGTTGTGACTCGGTACTGCCGTGGAGGAGGCAGGGTAGACGTGACAAGTGCTGTCCCCCTGGTGCCGAGGTATGTCTGTTGTGACTCGGTACTGCCGTGGAGGAGGCAGGGTGGACGTGACGCGTGCTGTCCCCTGGTGCCGAGGTATGTCTGTTGTGACTCGGTACTGCCGTGGAGGAGGCAGGGTGGACGTGACGCGTGCTGTCCCCCTGGTGCCGAGCTATGTCTGTTGTGACTCGATGCTGCCATGCCTGCTATCGTAGAGGAGGCAGGGCACCGTTGGCTTGTCACGGGAAGTTTTTACTGTATATAACTTGTTTTTTTAACATATAAAAGAAGTTGTATAAAAGTTTTTACTGCGCAATTGTTCATGCGTTTGTTTTGCACTGTAGATAATAACAAAAAACTTACTTTCTTCAACATTATTACTGGAATGGGCGATGGCTTCCGTTTGATTATGTGGATTAAGTGTTTAATACGTACCGTCTAGTTGTTTTTCCGTTTCTTGTACTACGCTTTCGCTCCGACTATCCAAATCAAATCCGTGGATCCAGCTGGTGATGGGGAGAGAGGAATACACATACGAGGCGTGCACACTTCTGGAGCGGTGCTATAGATATCTGCACATCCACCTGGGCGTGGCTTTTGCGCAGTCCCAGAACACGGTCTGATTCCCGAGTTCCGTTTGGAACTCGGTTTCGCCCGATGACGGCATCAGATATCACGAGTGTTGGAAAAATAAGCTGTTGCTGGATTTTGCCATCCTGAACATTATCTTCTCTAGACAATTATTCTATTATTTTGTATCATTTGAATGTTGAATGGAGTTCGATAAGGAAGTGCGCCATGATAAAGTGTTAAAGATCCACTGTAAATTGCAAGCGAATGCTCTGATCTCCCAGGCTTGAAGAAAGGCATCATCTCCATATTCGATTAGCCTAAGATTGTCTTCCCCACATCCAGAACTATGCGGTGCAAATCCAGCCCTGGCTGTAAGCCGCCAGTCGGATTGTTTATGTCACGGTACTTTTAGTACGGTAATGCCGTGTCAGCTTTTAGTACGGTAATGCCGTGTCAGCTTTAGTACGGTAATGCCGTGTCAGCTTTTAGTACGGTAGTGCCGTGTCAGCTTTTGTCACTTGGCCACAAGTGCTTCAGACGAAAACGCACGCGATGAGTCGTGATCACGTATTGCCCGTGTCAAACTTAGAAAATCCGATAAGCCTATCGGGGACGAGTGGTCTAGGGGTAAGATGATTGTCTCACAATCGAAAGGTTGTGGGTTCGAGTCTCACCTGTCGCTACTCTTCGCCCGCGACCATCGGCGTGAGATATTGGCGACGCTACATGACTCAACGGTCGACGCGTCGTGAAACCAATAACCAACCAACCAATAAGCCTATCAAATGATACTGGGAAGCTTTTCTCGTTTTAAGTAATTTAACATCGAACTTTTATGGAAGGTCTGCACTCCGAGTGATTTTGTTCCCGCTCGAATGGTTTTTCAATAGGTACCATTGCACCTGGCATTGCCCCGCAGAGGATGCCTATTACCTTCCGTGGGTGCCAATGGGCCCGTTGTTGATATATTTATGTACTGAACGTACGTCCCGTGCGGCTTTGCGTTCGTGCGGTTTGACGGTTTTGAGAGTTTGCTATGCGCTTTACGACACTGAAACATTTTTAGTGATTAACCCGCTATGAATACATGTAAGTCCCACAGGTTTAGGTTTCTGAAAATGATTGTGAGGGCACCATACATGAAGGCAATGTTGGGCCGAAATGGATTGTGGGGTCATACCACATATGGTCCTACGATAAAAGCTGGAATTATTTCGGGGGCAAAGCCAACATTGAAGGGGACAAGTGTGCTGCCAAAATCATACCAAGCTACACTCCTCGGAAGTCCATCGAATTCGCCACAACGCGATTCGCAGGTCAGCCATTTTGCGAGAAGCTCGGTCACCATTGGGCGACGGGTGCGCGCGTCACCGTTGTCGAACGCTGGCATATAGAATATCGAATGATTGACTGGTATATCGAATATCGAATGACTGACTATGGTCGAAATATCAGCCATCGAGACGGGCAATTCCCCACAGGCGGCGCAAATGACCTTTATGGTCCGGTACACGTAAAATCCCCCCCCTCCCGAATTTTCCCAGTATTTGGCATAGGTAAAGCATCCGGACAACTAGCGGGACAGCTATGGGCGCTGCATGACCACTGCAGTCGATGCGCCCCTAAACCCAATAAACAAACTAGCGGGATAGTTTCCAAACAATTTGGAACATCTTCCCACATTTTACACGGTGCCGAACACAGGACAAGTGTGTCAGTCGGCGCTGTTGTTGTGCGTGCGGCGCTTGACTGGCGCCGTGTACGTTGACGTTGGCGCCGTACGTTGACTGGCGCCATGCGCACGGCAAAGGGCGGCAGGTCTGGTGCCGCGTGCAGTGTCGTGCTGCGGTGCGCGGATCCGGGTCGCACTGTCGGACACCGTCGCCGGCGGCGGTGCGTGCTTTCCGATTGAGGTAGCACGCTTTTCGTTCGATGCACGGCGGTGTGACGTCATGCGCTGCGGATTGGCCGGGAGGCGGTGGGCGGCTCTTCGCCAGTGTGACGTCACCTGGCGGCACCTATGTATTTATTCATTTATTTATTTATTTCGCGATACATGCCCTCCACACGCACTGGCTATTACGGACAGTCTGGGTATAACTCACAGATGTTTACAATGAAGGTATATATTTGAGGTCAATATTGGGAACAGATGCGCAACAAACATTCATGCACCGGGTATAACTCACAGATGTTTACAATGAAGGGATATATTTGAGGTCAATATTGGGAACAGATGCGCAACAAACATTCATGCAACAACATGATGCAGTACCCGTATAACTATCTGCACTGACACACACCGCACTTGCTACACGAGCTGTAAACGAGTAATTTATAGAAGGAATGCGACGGTGAGTTCCACTGTGCGCTTCATCACGCCTGTCGGCTGTGATTTGTTTGGATGCGGTGGCCTTTTTGCTCGCTTTGCCCCCGGCGGTGGTGCCGTTTCGACTGGATTGCAGCCGTTCAGTGTGATAGGGGATGCCGGGAACTAGCGTGATGCGCTTGTGCTGCGCTCTTACGTCGATGATCTGGACCAGGCTTTCTCGTGCCACCGTGTGACTTCGCTGGCCAAGAGGCATAGTAGGTTTGATGAAACGCATCACGAGTGTATGCTATTATCTTCGTCGACAGTCTGATGTATTATTTAAATGGGCAGTATGACATCAACACAGGCTCGAGACGTCCGCTTCAATGTCACCTCCTCCCCAAGGTCAGAATTCAGCTTGGCTCGAGCCGCAGGCGGTGCTGATCAGTCATGCTTGGCCAGATGTCAACGTAGAATGCCCACACGCAAATTCCTATTGTATATTCGCTGAGGTCGTGTATCCTGTTGGCCGGCCGCGGACGTCAGACGTACCTGACCTGAATCCACCCCACCCCCACCCCCACCCCAGCACCCCCGGCTGTCAGTTTGTGCAACATCCTGCTAGACACATCCTGCTAGACTGCAATCGATGCGTCACTGCACGGTCAGACATGCGACACCACAGTAACCACAGACCACATCCTGCTAGACCGCAGTCGATCCGTCACTGCACTGTCAGACATGCGACACCACAGTAACCACAGACCACATCCTGCTAGACCGCAGTCGATGCGTCACTGCACTGTCAGACATGCGACACCACAGTAACCACAGACCACATCCTGCTAGACCGCAGTCGATACGTCACTGCACTGTCAGACATGCGACACCACAGTAACCACAGACCACATCCTGCTAGACCGCAGTCGGTTTGACGCCAAGACCCAATTCCTGCTCGGTGCAAAAAGAGGTCGTCACGTCGCTTTCCTCGCTGTTGGGTGACAGGTGACAGGTGACAGGTGACAGGTACAGGTACCCGGATCTCCACTTGCTTTTTGGGTGCCTCCACGCCACCAAGCTGACAAGAGCAGTGCACGCAACATCGAACCGACTGAACTGTCGCAGCTGAGACCCGCTGCGTGCTCGCGCGACCACCGGTTCCAGTAGCGTGCGCAGCTGTCTGCGGGTCGCGTCGGACGTACGGATGCGGCGACGACGAGCCAATTTGTCTTGCCACCTGAAATAAACGCTTGCCTGTCGGTGCCGTCGGACGTACGCGAGCGGACTTCTGATGAGCTCGGTGCGCATCGAAAATGCTCACCTAGCAGTTCCATCCGACCTGTTTGAGCTGATTTACACCAGCCGTACACCGTGCTGACCCCATACACAGCCGTGTGTCATCACGTCCCCTCCTAGAGTGCACGGCACCAGCACGTGGTGCACGACGCGAGAGGCGGCGTGGGAGATGTTCTCACCCGCATGGAGGACATCTATCGGCGCTCTTCGGAAGTAGCACGGGAAGGTGACGGCATATGGCAATGTCAGGACAATTGCCCCAGGGCGGACACGCACACACACACACCCACACCCACACAACCACACACAACCACACACAACCACACACAACCACACACAACCACACACCCACACCCACATACGTACTTCATTCAACGCATTGCTCCCCTTCCTCCGCTGGCAGAGCACACTAACTGCACAGTCGGCGCAAATGACCTGTCGCGGTCCGGCACACATCACTTGCTGTCAGCGACTTGGGGGGTTATCCGTCGAACAGCTGACAAAGCCACAGCGCAGCTTCCGCCTTCTCTGTGCAGATGCTCCGACCACACATCAGGTGAGAATGGCCTGTTGGATGGGACTCATTGAATGATGAGAATCGTTGATAATCAGTACTCAGTAACTAAGATATTCAATTAGTAGCTGTCATTCTGCCTCTGTTCGGAGGTAGGTGGAAGCACACCATAGTTTTGAAAACTTACGGAGAAAATTTATCCGCGTTTTCAATTTTAGTGATACGCTTATTGGAATGAAATCTTTCCTCGGCTGCTTTGTCTTTTCCTTCACTTTTTTCTGTTTGTGATCGAATTACTTTTTAAACCATATGAATTCTTTGTTTTGTGAACTTTTTTTTTGAGCTGAGTGACCTGGAGTTGTCACCCAGCTATATATGGGGCAGTGTTTACCGTTGAAGACATTTTGCCGATTTTTCTGTGGTAGAACCAAACAAAATCTTCCCTTTTTAAAACGTTATTTGCAAGAGCAAACCGTTTTCGCTTCAGAAATCCTGGAAAGGCTTCAAAGCAGAAAAGTTCAGTGGCCAGCTGTCTTGCTAATTTCGATTAGCTTCGCTTAAAAAGCTGCCACGAGGTGGGTCACCTCAGCCGAACTGAGACGAAATGTTTCAAATTCGGATGGGTGACCGTCGACGTTTGTGCCGCGGTCGTGACGCTTGTGGCGCACCAGCCGAACTGCAGCTGTTGCTGCAGGGGCGTGTTGCCAAGCCGTCAGCGGTGCCATCACCTGGGGGGGGGATGGATGGAGTTTGAGTGGCACCGCTCTGGCCCGAAGAATCGTCTGATGGTCCAAGTTCGTGATGTTTGGCGGAGTGTGTCGAGTGGTGCGCTTAGAGCCGCTTAGCGCCGCTTAGCGCCGCGACGTGGGGCCGCCGGACGCACACATGTGGCAGTTGATGGGTTGATTGGAGGCGTTTTGCTCGCCGTATTTCCAGGCCTATTCTCGACGCTATGACCATTAGTCGCGCTGATTAAATTGAATTTTACAGGCCGGAAATGGCAGGTGGCTGTAGTGACGTCACTTATTTGACTGATCGATGACGTGTGGCACCGACTCGGCGGCCAGGCTATTGGAACGGTTAATTCTGCGGAACGCGGCGGCGTATCCCTCGGCGTTTCAACCACCTGTCAACCACAGCGAACAGATTGTTCGATCGATCCGAGCCACGAGGAGGGTCCGCTTCCGGGTGGCTGTTGGCAGTGGCGGTGGCCACCGCACCGCTTCCCGAAGCGGAAGCTGGCGTTGCTCACTGCGGCCCAGGTGGCGGGACTGTCCTCATATTCCACGGCTGGTAAGTTACTGGCGGTGGGATGTGTCGGGCTGCACTCTATGGTTTTGTGCATGACACTTCTGCCGGAGTGTGGTGGCACGCTTGGTTCTGTGTAATAGCTCGAAAGGCGCCGGCTTCTTCCATGAGGATTCGGGTGCTGGAAAACGTCGCGGTGTATTTTGAGAGGAGGTTATTTCCACGTATGGCCCGCAGGTGTAAGGCTTCATGTTGCAGAGCTGTCGGCTCTGGCCCGGAGCCCGGTACTCTCCGGAGTACCGGAGGTACTCTCCCAGCAGGGTCTGATGGCTCTCGCGAGGCCGCTGGCCCTGTTGCACTTGAACGTATTGCACGTTTGAATTTAAAAAACAAGTCGAACGAACAAGACAATAGTCAAAGCAAGATTCCAACGAAGAAGACAAGAGTCAAAACAAGAGTCCAACGAACTTATGGTTCGTTGGCCTCTTGTTTGAACGATCCAACGTTCCGTGTTGGAAACCGCTGCAAGAACCTTGCACATTGTTTAATATCAGCAAAGATGCCGATCATAGGTACGAGTGCCTTGCAAGTATCTCACCGAGGGGGGAGGGGGGTTAAGCGTGTGGTACCTGTGTTTTTGTAATAAGTTATTCTTCGCTTCAAAATATAACTGTATCTTGGTGATAAGTATGGTGATAGTGACGAGTATGCTCACCATTGTACTGCATGAACATCTAGCGCCATTCCAAGTAAAAGGATTACCTGTAATATGGTCTGTTATACAATATCAGTTCATAATGATAGGTATTCCATGGTTATCTCTAAGCTAGCTATCCCGTAAGTAGGTATCTCAAATGAAAAGAAAATGGTGCACGTTTGAGTATGGTGTTGGATCAAAATTGTATTTGAAGATCGTGGCCGGCCGACTGTCCTTTGTGCCGTGTTGTGGTGCGTTTGCGGGCAGCCTAACGGTGCGGCTGCCGTTTGTTCGGAGCAGGCGACGTCTCGGGACGAATCCTCAGAGCACCCTTGCCACCACCGGATGCACACAGGAACAGCCTGCCTAGTCGGCCGGGGCGTCCGCCGACAGTGACGGTTATGTGATAGTGGCGACGCTTGAATTGGTTTGGTTTTGGTACCTTTAACGCACGGATGGCTCTTCGCTAATATCTGATGGAGACCAGATCTCAATGCGAAAAGGATACCACTTTTGTTTGCCAAAAGTGGGTGTGATGAGCCTGTTTGTTCCTTCTTAGGCTGCTGGGCGCTAAATGATCTACCATGGTCGGTATGCCCTAAAACCCAAATCACACACACACCTTCTTAGGCTGCACTACTGGTCGAAGGCGTGGTGACAACATGATGAAATGCGTGACGTTAAGCCTGGTTTACGTTCAGGTTTGTATCGAAGACGAGGAGGAGACATTAGAAGTTTCGTCAATACCTCGGTTGGCCCCCCTCCACCCCTTCCGCTGCTGCGGGATTTCGACAGAGCGTGACCTCATCCACCAGGGGCGCTATATGACCATTGCAGTCGATGCGCCCTTTAAACCCAAATAACAACGACCTCATCCACCAGAGGGTGGCGTCAATTCTTGACCACGTGCTTTAAAGAAAAAAAGAAACAGTTAATTATGCTGCAAGTTGTTGGGTAGCGTATCGAGGGAACTAAATATGACTGGGACAAGGATGACGTGATCGCTCTGCCCAAATTAAAATCGAAAGGCGCTGGCTCCTTCCGCGACGACGAGTGTGCTCAGACATCCCCACCACCTTCACCAGCTATCTGGGCCGCCCGAATGCATGGGAGCAGGTCGTGACCCGTTGACCTCACGTTTGCATCCGCTTCTTCACTTCCTCTTCCGCCAGTTTCGTTCGAATTACCGACGCCGCGCTCTGGTGTCTGCTCCTCATCGACACGGTGAACTCGTCCGACCGACCTCCCCTCCGGGGCGGTTTGGATTCGCCCGGCCTCCGGAAGGCGCCGCCGCTCTTCGACGCTGGCGTGGGCAAACGCTCCAACGCAGTGAATGCCACCGGTGGCGGGTTAATTTGCGGTCGGACCGCTTTGGCTCGGCCGGATTGAACCGCTCGCCGGGCGAATTACCGCGAAGCTGGAGCGAGCCAGGCAAGCGTGCACCGGTAGTTTCCTGGCAGCCGGGCGCACCGAGAGTGATGGCATAATATATGGTTTCGCTCGACTTGGATGTGAATTGATACGGCGAGCCTGAGAGTTTGCAAACTGGAACAGCAGCATCTCGGAGGATAGCGAACATCATAGAACGAGGTCCAAGCCGATCTCTTTTGTGGGATGACCATTTTGAAGGTCAGCGTTGAGATAAACTTGTGTGAGGTGACGACATTATCGTTCCCCTTCTTCGTCCGTTGTTATCCCTGTTATGATATGCTATGTGTTTCCCGTTGTTGTTATAACGGCTGGTTGTCGCAGGCATAGGCAAACTACAGGTGTTTTTTGTGTGTGTGTGTGGGGGGGGGGTTACGGTCGTCACCACAGATTTGAGATACAGGATTTTTATTATTGTTTTTCCGTGCAACGCCATGGGTGTTGCTTTAAATTTCCCGAAGTTTGCGAGATGACCGTCTGCCGCTCCCTCCGTGGCGACACACGTAATTTTAGGAACGGAACGTAAGCGGAACTGGGGACGAGTAGTCTAGGGGTAAGTTACCCGTTTCACAATCGAAGGATTGTGGGTTCGAGTCTCACCTGTCGCTACTCTTCGCTCGCGACCAATCGGCGTGAAAGATTGGCGACGCTACTTGACTGAACGGTCGACGTGTCGTAAAACCAATAACCACCTAAGCGGAACGTAACGATTTCGTAAGCCTAGCGTAACGGTAGCGGACAGCTTTGTCCGCCGAAGGGACTCACTCTGGAAGGCTCGAGTGCGCTCCTCCGAACTGTCCGGCAAGAGGTGCCCTGCGGCAGGTGGCGCCACCTGTCGGATGGTGTGGGTGAACTCCTCGAATGTTCTCCCCGCCCGTTGGCACCCGCGCCGTGCTGCTGTGAGCCAGCCAGCCCGCGTGCGCCACCTGCCGCCGCCACTCGCGGCGCGGCGAACTTGGCGCGGCTGCAGCGCAGGCGGCCAATTATCGGCCGCTTTACGACCACATATTTGCTGATTTAAGGGCGGCGGCGGCTTGCGACTATGGCGGCGGCGCTGGCCGCGCTCCAGTCAGTGGCACGCGCGCCTTCTGCTGCAGCCGTCAGTGTGGCGGCGGCAGGACGGCCGGCGTCACAATCCCGTCGTGGGCGGCGGGATTGTGAGTTCGTCCGTACCGGGCTGGGGACGTGCCAGTGGCTGGTCACAGGTGCGGCACATGCCGCCCCACTGGGGACATTCCAGTGGTTCGTCATTTTTATTTCTTGTTTTTGCCAATGCCTGATATAAATGTAGCATTTCCTCGGTGTTACACCGGCTTTAATTTCCATCGGATTTCATTGCATTTTACTTTTGATGGCACGGAAGATGGTGCAAAGTACCATGAACTAGTCCTCTTTGCTTATTTGTTGAGCTGGTTCATTGTTTTATGTTGTTTTAAATGTGCGTTGGAGTTAATGACTTGCATGCAGTATTTTAACACCAGTTTCACTTTCGTTGTGTAATCCGGCTTCCATTCACACGATGGGATGGGGTAAAAAATGTGTCTGTGGAGTCCATTTGGCTTGATGTTGCTGTGGGAAAAGGCAACAGCAATAAACTGAGGATTGCAGCTTTGTATCGATCAGGAACCTTGCCACATTCTCAGCAACTGGAGCTCGATAAGGTGATTTGTGAGGAAATCAGTAGAAACTTTCAGAGGAAATGCCTTATTCTTGGTGACTTTAATCTAAAGGGATATGAAAATGTTGGTGTTGGCTCCCCATCATGTAAACTGTTTAGGAAATGCCTTGAAGAGGACTTGTTCTTACACCAGTTTGTAATGGAACCAACCAGGCAGGGCTCATTCTTGGACCTTGTCTTCTCAGATTTAAGTGATTTAGTTCAAGACTTGACTGTAGGAGAAACTCTGGGAAGAAGTGACCATAACATAGTGAGATTTAAGGTACAAATAGTAGGGACAATCAAGGATAACTTGGCAAAGATTCCAAATTTGAACAGGGCAGACTTTGACTCCATGAGACAGGCTTTAAGTGCCATAAAATGGGAATAATTTTTTATTTATTTAAATGCCTGTGAAATGTGGGAAAAGTTCAAATCTTGCTTGAGGGAAATTCAGATTAGACATGTCCCCCAAAAGCAAAGGCGCAAAAGAAGGGTAGGAAAGCCAGCATGGCTTACACCAGATTTGAGGAGATCAATTAAGGCTAAGAAAGATGCATTTAGAGTATTTAAGGAAGCTTCAAATATCGTAAATCTAAGGTCGTATCAAAAAGCTAGAGATGCTGTGAAGCAGAAAACCAGAGCAGCAAGGCGATCAAAAGAATTGGATTTGTCTCGGAACTGTAATGGGGACAATAAAAAGTTCTTTATGTTGTTGATTGATATATTGATAGTGATGTTATATTGATAGTGATATAATATGTTGATTTGTTTGCTTTATAGTGCCTTGTTTGCTTTATATTGATAGTGATGTTGTTTTCAATTATATCAGAAAAATAAAGCAAACAAGGCATCAGGACCTGATGGAATTTATGCTAGGGTATTGCGGGAAGCTGAAAAGGAACTGGCAATTCCACTTAGTATAATATTTTGTAGATCAGTTTCACAAAATGAAATTCCAACAGATTGGAAAAGGGCAAATGTAGTTCCTATTTTCAAGGAAGGAGAAAGAGGGAAAGCTGAAAATTATAGGCCAGTAAGCCTCACATCCCTAGTCTGCAAGGTACTCGAATCAATTATCAAAGATAGAATAGTTAGTTTTCTGGAAGGAAACAGATTGATTCAAGATACTCAACATGGGTTTAGAAAAGGGAGATCGTGTCTCACAAATCTCTTGGACTTTTTAAATTTTGCTACAGAACAATTTGATCAGGGAATTCAGGTTGATGTAGCATATCTTGACTTTAGTAAGGCCTTTGACAAGGTACCCCATAAACGGTTAATGATGCAGCTTCAGGTCCATGGCATTGCAGGTAGCATCCTAAAATGGATTGAGTTGTGGCTTTCAGATAGACAGCAGAGAGTGATGCTAAATGGTACAAAGTCATCATGGCAAAATGTTCTTAGTGGAGTCCCTCAGGGGTCGGTACTGGGGCCACTGTTGTTCATTATATTTGTGAATAGCATTGAATGTGGCCTAAGCAGTAAGGTTTTGAAATTTGCGGATAATTTGAAGATCTTTAGGGCAATAACAGGGCACAATGAGCAGGTTTTGCTGCAGAACGACTTAGACGAGCTTGTGAAGTGGTCCGAAAAATGGCAAATGAAGTTTAATTTTGATAAGTGCAAAGTCATGCATGTAGGTAGGCAGCATATGAAGGCGCCATACTTGATGGATGGCCAAGTACTATCTGTGACTCAGCAGGAGAAGGACTTAGGTGTTATTTTGAACACAAAACTGGGGGCATCGGAACAGACCAAAGAAGCCAGGAAGAAGGCACTAAGAATGCTTGGGGCGATACAGAGGAATGTGTCATACAAAGGTGAGGAGGTCATCAGGAAGCTTTACTGTGCATATGTCAGGCCATATTTGGAATACTGTGTCCAAGCTTGGTCCCCTAGTTATGAGAAACATTGTTGGCTTTTAGAAAGAGTACAAAAGTGGGCAACAAAAATGGTTAATGGTATAGGCAACCTGGCACATGAGGAAAGATTGAAGAAATTTAATATGTTTTCACTTAGATATAGAAGGCTGAGAGGAGATCTCATGGAGGTTTTTAAATTTGTTCATGGTCAGGAACAGGTATATCTCAGGGAAATGTTTGAATTTAACAGAAATGATGCAATTAGAGGTCATCAATTCAAAATTAATGTTAATCACAGCAGGACAAGGTTAAGACAGTCTTTCTTCACCAACAGGGTAGTAGAACACTGGAACCAGCTGCCAGGAACAATTGTCAGTAGCAACACACTGAACATCTTTAAAAACGGCATAGACAATCATTATAAGAATTGGGGGCTTGTTTTTCTGTATTCCAGGGAGGGTTGATTGACAGATTTGGTAGGCAACTGGTTCAGTGTACAAAGTGCAACCAAGAAGGGCCCTTGTGGCTCATAGTTGCACTGATCTTTTATGTCTTTATGTCTTACAAGTCAGGTGAATAGTTTAGTTTTTGTGTGGCGCAGTGATTTTCACGATCAGGTGGAGGCGCATACTTACTGTTTTATGTTGGAATGAAGCTGTGATATTCAAGGCTGGATATCTCTCACCAAACCAGGGGCACCAAGTCAGAAAGTTATGAGACCGAAAAATAGTAAAATGAGAAATCAATCCAATCAATCAATCAGAAAATAAAACAATAAAAAATTAGCAAGGTACCTAATCGGGTGGGGTTTAGACGCCCCATCCCCTCCTCCGACCCGCCTGACATGCCCAGCCATGGTGCGACGTCGAGACGGGTTCATCACCTTCGACCCCAGGGTTTACAAGCGGGAGCGCCTGCCGCCTGTGGAGGCGTCGGCGCCGGTACCGCCGGTACTGTGGCGCCGGTACCGCCGGTACTGTGGCGCGGCACACTTTGATGTGTTGGCCAGCTGCCAGCCGGGTGACCCCCCCCCGCCCTGTTCTGCACGCGCCTTGTCCTCGGCACACCATGCTTGGCTGATGCACTGCACCTCATGCACGCATAGTTGTGGTGTGATGTGTACGCACACGGTCCGCTGGAGGTGATCTGGTGTTGTGTTGCCACGCAGTGTTATAATAATGGCTTTTCGTCAGTTGTGCGATGTGGAAAGGAGGTAGCAGAATGTAGAAATTCGCCGTGAATATGATTTGTTTTGAAATTTCAATCAGCTCCGGTATGTGGAATATGGAATATGGAAATAATAGAGTGCTCAGAGCGATACCCTTACCCTCATTTTTATTGTCGATACCTGCAAATCAATGACTGGTGCATTATAACGTAATTTTCATAGGTAATCAGACTACCTGTCATTCGGGAATAATGAATATATGCATGCTACTTGGAAAAAGATACTGTTAGAAACAAGGCAGGAGGACTGCCTAAGCATACGTCTACGATATTAAAGGATTTTTGGAAGTATGTCCACAGGCGAATAATGTATCACCGTTGCGATGTGTTGTGCACGCACACGGGCCACTGGAGATCACCTGGTGTTGTGTTGCGGCGTGTTGTGTACGCATGTGGACCGCTGGCGTTCACTGGTACCGGTAGGGGGATGATGATCGTATGGCTACGCCGTTTGCTGTCACGAGCTTGTTCCGACGACTGCAATATGTGTGTGTCTACGTGTGTGGCTGTGCAGGTCACGAGCTTGTTCCGACGACTGCAATATGTGTGTCTGTGTGTGGCTGTGCCGGCCACAAGCTTGTTCCGACAACTGCAATATGTGTGTCTGTGTTTGTGTCTGTATGTGTGTGTGGCGCAGCGTTGGCTCTTGGCAACACGAATCCGAATCCGAGCGGAACGGTCCGGGCCAAAGGCGGGGTCTCCAATGCTGGCGCTTCTGGTGCCGGGGTGCTGGTGCTGGACGCCCGCTGGGTGTGCTGTGGGCGAGTCGGACAGTCGTAGCGGACGCTGTGGCAGCTGTCGTAGGACTCGTCGGTGCTTAAGATGTAATGCACCGCACCGTTCAGTACTGTAACACCGTGGGTCGCGGTGGCTCAGTTGGTAGAGCGTCGGACTCTTGATCGCAAGATTGTGGGTTCGAATCTTACAACCGACGGCATTTACCGAGTCCACCCGCGACGAATCGGCGTGAGAGGTTGGCGACGTCATATGACCTAGCGGTTGAATGCGTCGTAAAAGACCCCAAGGTTCTACTGTAACACCGATTTTGACCTGGAATTGTTGGAATCTGTACTTCAAAGGTCACCGTCAACTGTCTAGAATATGTACCACAAAGGCGGCCGCCAGGTTTTCTGAATATGTACCCAAGTGTTCAGTGTAGTGTCAGGCCAACACAGGTCAGATCGGACTGCGGCTGGCCTGGCGATCAGCAGGCCACTTTCAGTCTCGATTGCTGCCACCACTGGATAATCATGAAGTGGATCGAGGGGGAGGGGGGGAGGGTGCTTTCGTTGCTACATTTGTGGCAATGAAGAAGAACAAGAAACTCATCGAGGTGTGTTGGGTGAAGGTGGATTGCCCATGTGAACTGTGGTGGTGTTTTGCTGATACCAAGCTGGTCGAGCGCACGACAGAAGAACACAGTTCCTCACCAGTGGTTACACTATGCAGATGCTGACTTCACTCATTACGGGGGGGGAGGGGCGCCTCGTCTGAGTCAGCGGGGAAGTGAGCGTGGTCGAATGAAAAGTATGCCTGGGCGGGGGAGATGCTTGCCTTGGTGCAGACTTGCACGCGTGACGCCACACTTCCCTGTTACTGTGCGGTAGCTGGTGTTTCCGCTCGATGCGTTGTGTTGTAATTAGCATATTGAGATGTTCCAGAATTGCGATGACGTCTCGTCGATAGATACGGCGCCATGCTTGTGTGCGCATGGCTTTGCACGAACTGCTTTCAGGAGCGGATCCAGAAGCCTGGCTTGAGAGGGGGTGATTTGAATAATTTTTTGTTTAAACAATGATCATCAGATTTGACCAGCTAGCATTCTTCGGGTCTGTTTCTTCTTCTTCTTTCTTCTTCTTCGGGTCTGTTTTAAGACAATATTTGTATCAAAATGTTTTTATATTTCGGAAAAAAACGTTTTAGTGCTAAATGTGGGGGGAAAATCGGCCCCTGGGGCGGTCATGACCTCTTCCCCCCCCCCCTGGATCCGCTCCTGCCCGCTGTTGAGGCTGCTCTTTTGGAGTCGGAGTCGGACGCGGAGGCTGGACGGTGACTGTACTGCCGAGTGAAGAGTGGTCAGGCTGTGCCAACCACCAAGTTCTCTATTTTGATGTACTTGGCGCTGGCTTTAAACAGTGTAGTCCTTTTTGCCGCCACTGCTTCATTTCGCACGTTCGCTGTGCAATGTGTTAGTAATGCAATTTGTAAAATTGTTAACCATTTGTTTGGAAAGTACGGTTGCGACCGTATGTTACGCTTGACCGCAAGTGACTAGTACTGGTACTTGAAGGTAGCGTTTTTTTATTTGTTGTGCAGCAAAGGACGATCGAGCATCAGGGAAGCACGACGTAACAGTTTTGATGTAACACTTGCGTCCGACTCCGACTCCGACTCCGACTCCGACTGTTCCACAGCAAGTGCTCATGTTGTCCACCTACCTACCTGTACATTCATCGCATTTGGCCAAATACATCCCGTTCATTTCTGTATCCCTCCCCAATTCTGGGGACAAAAATACAGCGATGACAGGAGCGGACGACCTACATGTGTCAGTTGGCGCCTGTCTGACCTCGGAGAGGTGCGGGGCACAGATGAGATGAGATGAGATCAGATGATGAGATCAGATGAGCGCGAGCAGCGTGTTTTCGTCAGGACCGGCTCGGCAGCTCGTGCCAAACACATCCCTCTCCTGCCCACCACATTGTTAGCCGGCAACGCATGAGGACGCCGAGGCGTGCCCGACGCACTGGGTAGGGGTGGGGAGGGGGAGGAACAGTCTGCCGCGTCGCCGCAGCGCCAGTTCGCCAGCCCCGTCGTTGCCGTCGTCGGCGTCGACGCTGTCGGAGGTGTATCGATTGGCGGCCAGTCCCAGGTGTGAGCCGCTGCTCCGAACATGGCCGTCTGGGCCGAGGGGGGGAGGGGACGGTCCGGATGGGGACCTCCGAACAGCACGCATGTGAACCGATGATCCGGTCAGTGCACATGGCTGGGCTGCTGCGCCTGCGCCCCTGTGTAGGCTGCTGCGCCTGCGGCTGTACAGGCTGCTGCGCCTGCGCCCCTGTGTAGGCTGCTGCGCCTGCGGCTGTACAGGCTGCTGCGCCTGCGCCCCTGTGTAGGCTGCTGTGCCTGCGGCTGTACAGGCTGCTGCGCCTGCGCCCCTGTGTAGGCTGCTGCGCCTGCGGCTGTACAGGCTGCTGCGCCTGCGCCCCTGTGTAGGCTGCTGCGCCTGCGGCTGTACAGGCTGCTGCGCCTGCGGCTGTACAGGCTGCTGCGCCTGCGCCCCTGTGTAGGCTGCTGCGCCTGCGGCTGTACAGGCTGCTGCGCCTGCGCCCCTGTGTAGGCTGCTGCGCCTGCGGCTGTACAGGCTGCTGCGCCTGCGCGTTGCACAACCAATGCTGTCGACGCGTTGCTCGATGCTGAAATCACCAGCACCAGGCCGCTACCGTATTGAAAAGTGGCGCGCGTCGATAGCCAATCTGACCGCCGACAGTGCTGACTATCGGTACAGACACGCGCCCCGAGATTTGTCGGCATCGTGAGGAGCTAGACCATGTGTCGGCCGGACCCAACAACTCGTCAACGTCTGTAGGTTACCAATCTACAGCCATACACATTGGTGGGGAGCAGATTGATGATTATTGCTGGGGCCCACTCGCGAGTGCTGGCAATGAGTGCTGCAAATTTGTTTGGTTGTGCCCGCCTTATAGGGTCCCATCTTCACAGAGCAAGAAGTTGGTGGTGTGAAGACAAAGATGGCCTAGGCCCCCGCCAAAAGTACATGAGGATCCACCGCTGGTCATGCCTACATTATACGTGGCAGCTGGAGGCCGTGCCTACAGTAGGTATGACAGCCGGAGGCCGTGCCTACAGTAGGCATGGCAGCTGAAGGTCGTGCCTACAGTTGACGTGGCAGCTGGATGCCGTGCCTACAGTAGGTATGATAGCCGGAGGCCGTACCTACAGTAGGCATGGCAGCTGGAGGCGGTGCCCACAGTAGGCATGGCAGCCGGAGGCGGTGCCTACAGTAGGTATGCCATGGACGTTGCCATTCTGCATGCGCGTGGTTTCAGTTCTAGTTGGGAGCGGCCGGTGCCGCAGACGCGACAGTCGTCGACGACGTGGTCGTGGTGTGACGTCACACGCTCCGTCATCGACCTCTGACCCGGAGCGGACAACTTGCGGCCGAAACCCAAGGTCATTCCCACCCCGTCGACAATCACACCCACTGTGATCCGTCCCACCCCGTCGACATTCCCACCCCGTCGACAGTCGTCGACGACGTGGTCGTGGTGACGTCACACGCTCCGTCATCGACCTCTGACCCGGAGCGGACAACTTGCGGCCGAAACCCAAGGTCATTCCCACCCCGTCGACAGTCGTCGACGACGTGGTCGTGGTGTGACGTCACACGCTCCGTCATCGACCTCTGACCCGGAGCGGACAACTTGCGGCCGAAACCCAAGCGAACACTGAACAAAATGGGAAAAGTTAGCCGGTGCCAGGCGCCAGGGCAGCTGATCGCTGAGTTGTTCCTGTTTTGCGTTGCGACGCCCGATGCTGTGTTTTTGATGAACAATGCAGTGTAGCAGCGCGAGGCGCCGGCTTTTCGCAGAGCCGTTCTCAGATCGTATTAGAGACGTGAGGGCAGCAGCCACAAAGGTCGTGACCTCTGACCCAGCGTGGGTGCGCCAGCCACCGGGTGGTTGACCTTTCCGACCAGACGTGATTTCCGACGGCGATTGAGGTCATGACCCCCCAGCAGGAGGGGGGGGGGGGCTCGAAGTAATGGATTGAAGTGATCTCGTTTGAGGGGCGTCAAAACAAGCCCCAAAACTCGATTTGTATTCTCAGCGAACACAGAAGAATGGTCCTAGAACACAACATCTTGAAAATTGTGTTCGTCACATTTTTATCAAACATCACAAAAGTGAAGTCTGCCTTCGAGCACACGAGGTGGCCTCCCACTTCGTCCATCTCCTCCCCATCCTTGGATTTCCCCTCGCTGCAGCTTTGATAAATGTCGCACAATGGAAAATACAGGGTATATATTATTGATTATCTTATTATTTTGTGGATGGCAGTCGATACACGCGGCACCCAAATCAGTTGTGACTGAATATTACACGCCCGGCCGCCCGGTTGGCCCACCCAGTGAGACCACCCAGGACGACCAGCGTGGACTGCCGAGTCTGGGCTGGTTTCCTCGTGTTGAGCTGACGGCTCGATGAGCCGCGTGGTTTGAGTTTGCCCAGCCTGCCGCCAGGTGGAGATGTGGGCTGTCGACGAGCTTTGCTGTGTGTGTCTGTGTCTGTTATTGGTTTTACGACACGTCGACCGTTGAGTCATGTGGCGTCGCCAATCTCTCACGCCGATTGGTCGCGGGCGAAGAGTAGCGACAGGTGAGACTCGAACCCACAACCTTTCGATTGTGAGACGAGCATCTTACCCATAGACCACTCGTCCCCTGTCTGTGTCTGTGTGGGTCGTGTTGTGTATCGGTGCGTTTGTGGAGAACCCAAGCAGATATAAGTGAGTTGCGACGTGAGAGATCAGACGAGAAGAGATGATGACTGACTAGAAGGTTTGCTGTGGCTGGCAGATGACCACACATGATGACTCGGGCTCCTGCTCCGGTTATGACTCGGGCTCCTGCTCCGGTTATGACTCGGGCTCCTGCTCCGGTTATGACTCGGGCTCCTGCTCCGGTTATGACTCGGGCTCCTGCTCCGGTTATGACTCGGGCTCCTGCTCTGGTTATGACTCGGGCTCCTGCTCCGGTTATGACTCGGGCTCCTGCTCCGGTTATGACTCGGGCTCCTGCTCTGGTTATGACGAGGAGCGTAGACGTCACTTTGGACGCATGCAACCGACGTCATTCAGTGAAGTTTAAGGTGACGACTCTAGCATCGTCCAATCGGGGCGACTTTTTCACTACCTCACCGAAATGTCTTTCTCCGCAATATACGCACCTAGTTGAATATGTTAAACGATGATACTATATCGTGACATATGTTCTTATCTTTACCATCATTTTACTATTCTGCTTATTTTGCTACAATATGCGATGTATCGTTTAAAAAATAATTAGTATTGTTATGGGCGCAAAATAACCAATGCGCCCTAAAGCCGAATAAATAACAGGATGACTCGGGGCGGTGCTGGTCAGGATGACTCGGGGCGGTGCTGGTCAGGATGACTCGAGGCGGTGCTGGTCAGGATGACTCGAGGCGGTGCTGGTCAGGATGACTCGGTGCGGTGCTGGTCAGGATGACTCGAGGCGGTGCTGGTCAGGATGACTCGAGGCGGTGCTGGTCGGCCGTACTGACGTGATGTTCATTAGGCGGGCTCGGCGACAGCGCCGTGCTCCCAGTCGGCCAATCGCAGCGCGGGCTGTCACTGAGAGGCGGCCGGTTCCATCCCCACCACGGGCAACTTTTGCTAGCCCAGCCCGACCGGCATCATAGTCCGCGATGAATGTTGTAGAGGCGGTGTTGTGCTGTGCTGTTCTGTTTTTATGTTGATGTTGCCGGTTTGACGTTAGTAAACTGGCAACATGAACAGCAACGACAAGTGTGGGAAAACACTGCGTCGTCCCAGACAGCGTGTGCACCAATACAGCAGACCTGTGCCCAGGTCGCAGGTCACAGGTCAGACGGTGGGTAGACCTCACCGCCACGCGGCTTTCGGCGCTCTGAGGCCGGCGGAAGGCCGCCGATCCGGGTCAGTCGCGCGGCGAATAGTGATAGTCGGGTGTCGAGAGATGGCCCGTCGAAGCTGGTATCCGCTCCCATGCTGCCGTCGAAATCGGTTGTTATATGTAGGCCGTATATATACCGAGTGCACTGGCCATGCTACATGTATATCAAGGGCGGCGTGAGCGCCTACACGCATAATATATATATATATATATATATATATATATATATATATATATATATATATACCCCCCCCCGCGCGCACGCACGCACGCCCCCACCCCCCCGCCCACGCACGCACGCACGCACGCACGCACGCACGCACGCACACACACACACACACACACACACACACACACACACACACACACACACACACACACACACACACACACACACACACACACACACACACACACACATCGGATGCACTTTTATTCGTGACCTGCTTTGTCATAACACAGGTGCATATGTCTTGCAACGCTTTTCCGTCGACATCCAATGTCCCACGAAGGACCTTGTGTACCTGGCAGCTCCATCCCAAGATTTCCCCCGGGGCAGCCTGCAGATTTAACACTGTCGATGTGCCGCTGCGGAAGAAAAATGACTGCGCGCAGAACACATGTTTCTGTTGGTAAGTGCTTACACCCTTTGAGTCGCCCTCACCGGAAGTGCTCTACTCTGGGCTAATGGACTGGTTGCCGGGCACTGCGTTCACAATCCGCCACCTTCTCCCTCCACTGAGGGCCCCGCTGGCCATGTGCAGTGTAACAGCACACTGCACTCTGCTCGTGGTGGCCTCCCGGGCGGAGGGGGGGGGGAGGGGGGAAGCGGTGGCCAAACGTGAACCGCACTCGCTACCGAGCCCACGGTGGGTTCCGTCCGCTTCCTGAAGGCGAGTTGTGTTGCCGAAGGGTGGGCTGTTCTCGCTGCCGAGCCCACGGTGGGTTCCGTCCGCTTCCTGAAGGCGAGTTGTGTTGCTGAAAGGTGGGCTGTTCGCTACACAGCCTGTGCTATCCCAGGGGGCGAGTGGTCTGCGAATTAGGTGCCCGTCTCCCAACCGAGTGGTTGTGGGTTCGAGTCTCACCTGTCGCTGCTCTTCGCCCGCTTCCAGTCGACGTGAGAGGTGGGCGGCGACGTATGACCTTAGCCGGTGGACGCGCCGCAAAGCCGGTAACCAAAGCCACGTGTTGTTGGGCGCCGCGTACTGCGCCGCGCCGCGCACGTGTTGTTGGGCGGCGGTACTGCGGCTCGGCAGTGCTGCGGTGTGGTGTGGGCCGCACCGGGCCACGGCGCGCCCAGTTCGTGCAAACGGCCCGCGTGCGTCGGCTGGTGAGGAAATGGCCTCATCGCCAGATTTGATGGGTGGGTAATTGTCGAGAACGGTCGGCGCACGACTTGGCGCTCTGAACGGCGAGCCACGTCGACGACGGCCGTGCAAGTGAGCTACAGGTGGCAGGCACTGTGGTCGATGCGTCCTGAAGGCCAATTAGCCAACTAATCAACCGGCATATGTCTGCTCCATATTTCGGGACGAAACTCGTGAAGAATACACAATATCCACGGTATCTGAAGTTTCAAACAATATCCATCGGGTATCAAGGTTCAGACAACACCCAAGGGATCTGACTGTGCGAACAATACTCATGGGATCTGGAGGCTTACATAATATCGATGGCATCTGAAGTTTCGCCTGCCGATGAGGTGCAGCTGTGCCGTGCTGTTGTAGTTTTCAGCTGCGCTGAGCGGCAGTGGTGAGGAAGTGCTGAGGCGGCGGCCACACCCGCTGCCATTGACGAGGCTGTTGGCGCCTCACAGCGTCATCGCAGTCGGCGCGACCGGGGGCCAATGGCTGCGCCGCCTCCGTACCGGCCGGGGGCTAATGGCTTCCTCATGTCTTGCTCCGCTTGACTGCGCCGCCTCCATGCCGGCCCTACTGCCGCCTATATGCCGGCCCTACTGCCGCCTCTATGCCGGCCCCACTGCCGCCTCCATACCAGCCCACTGCCGCCTCCATACCAGCCCACTGCCGCCTCCATACCAGCCTACTGCCGCCTCTATGCCGGCCCCACTGCCGCCTCCATACCAGCCCACTGCCGCCTCCATACTGACCCTACTGCCGCCTCCATACTGACCCTACTGCCGCCTCCATACCAACCCACTGCCGCCCCCATACCAGCCCACTGCCGCCTCCATACCAGCCTACTGCCGCCTCTATGCCGGCCCCACTGCCGCCTCCATACTGACCCTACTGCCGCCTCCATACTGACCCTACTGCCGCCTCCATACCAGCCTACTGCCGCCTCTATGCCGGCTCCACTGCCGCCTCTATGCCGGCCATACTGCCGCCTCCATACTGAGCCTACTGCCGCCTCCATACTGAGCCTACTGCCGCCTCCATACTGAGCCTACTGCCGCCTCCATAGTGAGCCTACTGCCGCCTCCATACTGAGCCTACTGCCGCCTCTATACTGAGCCTACTGCCGCCTCTATACCGGCCCTGCCTCCGCCTCCATACCGGCGCTATTTCCTCCTCCATACCGGCGCTAATTCCGACTCTACCCAATGCGTGTGTGTGTGGGGGGGGTAGAGGCGTGCCGGACTAGAGGTAATTTGCCGCCTTTAATGCGAATGGGTTTTGCAAGCAGTCAGTGCAAGTGCACATTTACGTTGAAGGAGTGTTTCGTTATAGGGTATCTGACATGCAGGTGCTGAAAGGGCGGGGGGGGGGCGTGTTTGCCAGATGGTTTTGACTTCATAAAGCTTAGTTTACACTTCCTCATCGTTAAGATTATTTGTATATGGGGTGGAGGTGTTGGGAAATTACGTTGATTTTGTCCGGGTGCTGGCATATAATATATATATATATATAGGCTACTGTTATCGAGAGCACCGAGCAATCTTGATGGTGCGGCCAATGATACCGACAGCTGGAGCTGGAGCTGAAGCTGACAGCTGGACAGCTGGACAGCTGGACAGCTGGAGCCTCTTCAATACCGGCGCCACCGCCGCGCCACAATGGTCTGCACGCCACCGCCGCGCCACAATGATCTGCACGGGCCGGCTGACTGGCCAGCGAGCGAATCCGGCGCGCTGCCTGGCCAGCGAATCCGGGCTAAATCATCGTGATTTATTTCGTGTGGCCGTCGATATGAATGATAATGAAAGTACGTTTAGAATCGGGAGTCCGGGGCCGCGGTAGCTCAGTTGGTAGAGCGTCGGACTCTTTATTGCAAGATTGTGGGTTCGAATCTCACAACCGACAACATTACCGAGTCCGCCCGCGACCGATCGGCGTGAGAGTTGGCGACGCTATATGACCTAGCGGTTGAATGCGTCGTAAAATAACTCAAGGTTCTTCTTCTGGAAGCGGGAGTCCTGATGAACAAATCTGTTGTTAAAAATCTACCAATGAGTATCACTTTCGCATCTAGGAAATATCCCATAGCGACTCTAATAATATGTCGATAATCGCAAATCCATGTGGATGCTGGCACGACTGCTGTGCAGCACCCGGAAGCCCATCAGGACATCCTACACATGAATATTTTTTTGTAAATTAAATAAATATCAATACACCGCAGCCACAGCCCAATGGATTGATCCATGTCAACAGGTTGTTCCCATTGTATGGCAACAGGTTGGCCTGTACAGCGGCTGCGATTTACCATTGCCGCACGGAGACCAGACTCAATCAATGTATCCGACACCAAATAATCGACGCATTTCTGCCCCAGGCTGGGAACGACAAGGTCAACTTTTTGTCTTCAAACACGTGGATTTAGTTCGAATGCTGGAAGTGTTTGAAAACTTGCGTAACGGAATCTCGTATCACTTTGGGCGACCGTATTCGACAAACTCTGAGCGGGATCCGTTCGCCGTTCTGATGCGTATGGAAGCTGGATTTATCTGACGCCTTGGCCTTACTGACTTAACTGACGTCTTGGGCTTGCCTTGGGCTCGCCTTGGGCTCGCCTTGGGCTCGCCTTGGGCTCGTGGGCTCGCCTCTGGCTCGCCTTACGCCTTGGGCTTCGCTGGATTACGCCCAATTTCGTTCGCTGGACGTTAACAGCATCGTTCGTACCTCCAGTGGCATTTTGGATCACCCGCATTATCGTTACAGCGCTGAGCTATGATACCGGGCGGCGTTGGCGCCACTTTACGGCAAGCGCGCCATTTATCTTGGTTGGGTGCGTGCCCATCCAACGCGGCGCGATGGCGTCCTGCCAGGTCGTGGAGCGTCGCATGGTTGCCATGGAGACCAACTGCTTGTTGATAGTGGTCTCATCTGCGATTCGGTGTAATGTATTGTGCTTTGTAATCTGATATGCTGCTGGTGTGGGCGGGGGTGGGGGGAGGTTGCGTTAGAATACGCACTACCATATTTCGCTTCACACCGACTCATCACTGTGCCCTCAGACCTTGATAAGTTTAGTTCCCTCCAGCACAGTTGCAGGGTGCGGTTATTGGTAACAGTTCCCTCCAGCACAGTTGCATGGTGCGGTTATTGGTAACAGTTCCCTCCAGCTTAGTTGCAGGGTCCAGTTATTGGTAACAGTTCCCCTAGCACCGTTGCATGGTGCGGTTATTGGTAGCAGTTACCCTAGCACAGTTGTGAAGTGCGGATGGACACGCACCTCTGGAGTCAATTATTTGCATTTGGAGATGTTTAGGGTGAGACCCCCACCTGGCAAGATGATGCTCTCAGGCCCAGATCCAGATCATCCTTCTCAGATCATCCAGATCATCCGCTCTCAGGCGACCCAGATCATCCTGCAGCATGGCGCCGTGGGCAGCCTCGAATTTTGCCGAAATGTTTTACGTCATTGGCTTACATGACGCAGTAATGTTCCTTTTAATAAAAGCGTACCGTCGTAAATTGTTCAGCAATGTGGTGTTATGTGGTCTGATGGCCAGCGGTATATTTATTGCCGGTCATTCTCTGGAAGCGATTCGCTAGATGTGTTTGCGAAAGTACAACCTAAAACACGTGTAATGGCGTCCAGGCACTCGGAACTCTTCGAACAGTGCACGTGAAAATTACGTTCAGAACCTCATATTTGATGGAACGCCGTACGCTTGTTTCCAGCTGTGGCCTGGCTGCCAAAGTTGTATTTGTGTGCTTCTGCTGGAGCTGGCTAGACACTGTTTTTGTCTGTTTGTTTTTGGTTTGCTTGCGAAGACCGCAAGAGGACTTTTATGGTGCGCCTGCTCCACACAAATGGCCCCGTCGGCCGACACGCACGTTTTTAACGAGGTACATTGAAGTCCACCATATGGAAGACCAGGATGGTGTCTGATGTTTTGCGGCGGCAAACTTTTGATGAGGTTGGCGGTAGCCTGAAGTGGTCGTTGTCCAAGCCGTGTTGGGAATGGACGTCAAACGTGTTCGCCGGCACTGCTGGGTGCTGTAGAGTGTGGGTGATTTGCCAGATGGATGTGGCACGGACACCTGCACACCTGGCGGTGGCTTCTACGCTGCACTTCTCCTGTCGTGCACGTGCATAGCTTGAACGCCACGATAAGCCCACGGCAGTGATTGTTCCATTTGTATTGTGGCGTGAGCGCTGTGCATTCGTGTAGCCTTCGTGACGAGTCTGTAAAAGGCGAAGCGGTTCGAGTTGAACAATGGCGTGGGCGTGTGTTCGTCGTCCGGCCGACGCATTCCCACGTGGTCGTCCGCGATAGTTCGGCGGCAAAGGCGTGCACAGTGCACCTTTCTCGATCTCCGTTGATCTTCTCGATCTCTGATTCTTTCATTCTTCTCGAGCGGACGAACTCCGTTGGCTACCAGCGAGCCTGCCAGGGAGGGGAATTGAAACATGTATTACTCTTGAGGTATTTTTCTGAATAACTTATGTCCGTGAAATGTTGTCTACCTTCCCATAATTGAGCAGGGTTCGCTTCAAGGTAGCTGCAACTCTTGGTCCGGGTCACCAAAGGTCACTGGCCTTGGTGAGATAAGATTTGTTTTGTTTCGCGAGGCTGCCGTTTTGAGGTCAAGTTTTATATTTTTTTCCGGAAAGACTATTCGAGATACACACACACACACACACACATATATATATATATATATATATATATATATATATATATATATATATATATATATATATATATGTATATATAATATATTATATATACTTCGGGATGCGGTAAAAGTAACATAACTGCGGTAATTCTCACGTGTTATCCTTGTTGTGAAGTTCAGGTTGGTGAAGTTTTAGATATGAAGAGCGATTATACATGGCATGAGTTTTGACTTGAGGTCATTCGAAGTCACTGATCTGGGGGACTTTGTTGACAATTTGTTGGTCGCATTTTTCTTGAAATTTGATTCCAGCATAGTTTTGGACGCTGAATTCAGATTCAGCGTCCAAAAATACCTTGGCAAGCAATAATAAAACACGATTCTACGGGGTCCATGGATACCTGCTGATCCATCGATGGATACCTGCTGAAGACTGGTCTGGATGTCACCGAAGTGGCGATCAATACTATTCACTAGAACAGGTAGGATACCGATTTGCTACTGAAATCTCGGGAGTGTAAGTGGTTGCAATTTTCGTCATCTGGGGGATGAGATTGCTTCATCCGGAGTCTCGAGTCTGGATTCAGTGACCACTTGGCTCGAGCGATGGTTTGTGCTGTGATAGTAGTTGTATGCTTGTCGTTGGCGTTTTTGTTGCGACCTTCGTGTCTCAACGTATCATACCAGACACGTAATTCACGATCGCATATTCTGCCGCTTCTTTTCAGCTACTGTTGAAGTGCTTTTGAAAGTCGTCCATTTGCCGCGCCGGCATTGCTTGGGTATCCCAGACTTGTGACAAGCATTAGGCCATCGATTACTTGTATCGCTTTTAGTCAGAGTTTGGCCGCATCGGCTTGACGCAAATGCTAGGTGTCTCCCAGTGAAGCAGGTTCAGATTTCACAGTCGTCTCTCAGTGAAGCAGATGCAGTTTTGGCAGGTGTTTATCAGTGGAGCAGGTGCAGATTTGACAGGTGTCTCCCAGTGGAGCAGGTGCAGATTTGACAGGTGTCTCCCAGTAGAGCAGGTGCAAATTTGACAGGTGTCTCCCAGTGGAGCAGGTGCAGATTTGACGGGTGCCTCTCAGTGGAGCAGGTGCAGATTTGACGGGTGTCTCAGTGAAGCAGGTGCAGATTTGACGGGTGTCTCCCAGTGGAGCAGGTGCAGATTTGACGGGTGCCTCTCAGTGGAGCAGGTGCAGATTTGACGGGTGTCTCAGTGAAGCAGGTGCAGATTTGACGGGTGTCTCCCAGTGGAGCAGGTGCAGATTTGACAGGTGTCTCCCAGTGAAGCAGGTGCAGATTTGACGGGTGTATCCCAGTGGAGCAGGTGCAGATTTGACAGGTGTCTCCCAGTGAAGCAGGTGCAGATTTGACAGGTGTCTCGCAGTAAAAAGAAGATGTACTTGCCCATGAGGATGCAGTGTCGTATATGGAAGTCGCTCTTCTTAACTTTTCTGTAGTCTGTGCGAAATGCCGAGGAAATTAAAGGGAATTCGCTTCCCGATAAAATTATAGCTAACTGGTTTCATGTTTGCAGGTCGAAAGAAATGACTCGTATCATTCTCAGCTACTTTCATTTCACCTTGACATTGACGTAACCAAACATTTGACCGTATTTTATTACTTTCTTTTATTTTTGTCTCCATTAATTTTTGCTGACCTCGGACGAAATTTGCCCCATTTTGTGGGCATAGCCCTGGCTTCGTTGCGATGGCCTCCTGTTTGGCTAATGCTGTTATCTCTGTATTTTCCAGGTGAGTACACTGCGCTGCTGCTGACATTCGTTTTCTGCCCGGATGCCCGGAGAGATGCGACATCCATCGCCAATGCTAAGTGGAGCCTGCACCCGCCGTGTGTGGATACCACTGTATGGGCCAGGCAATGCTGAGGACAAAAATGCGTCCCTTGTACAACGAAAGTTGTCCAAATGTTTTTTTTTATATAGCGAACTAACTTACAACTTTCCCATGTTCCTGCGTCTATGCAAGATTCCGCATCCAGGAGTTCTAAGAACATCCTGCGTGTAAGTTTTCTTACACATTCAGAAACTTTACAACATGGAAACGTCAGTGTAGGGTCCTCGATTTACTTTTATCCTGCATCTTCCTGAACGGCATTGCAACACCAAACATTCACCTCGAGTTGGATACGCCTCAACACCTAAAGGCCAGCCAACCAGGGTCTGGATACGAGATCTCGCATCCTTGTTCGGGCGGACCCATGCTGGATGCGTGTCACGTGGTTGCCAGATGAAATTGCCCTGGCTGTAAGAGACTTCTAGGCGACAAGACCACCATCTGGCGCGAACGACCGAAAGTAACAAAACTTCACGATTACTTCACGACACGTGCAGCTGCACGGACCACATGGCATCGCCACTCCCTCGGGACACGTATAGCTGCACGGCCCACATGGCATCGCCACTCCCTCAGGACACATACAGCTGCACGGGCCACATGGCATCGCCACTCCCTCAGGACACGTACAGCTGCACGGGCCACATGGCATCGCCACTCCCTCAGGACACGTACAGCTGCACGGGCCACATGGCATCGCCACTCCCTCAGGACCCGTATAGCTGCACGGGCCACATGGCATCGGCACTCCCTCAGGACCCGTACAGCTGCACGGGCCACATGGCATCGGCACTCCCTCAGGACACGTTCAGCTGCACGGGTCACATGGCATCGCCACTCCCTCAGGACCCGTACAGCTGCACGGGCCACATGGCATCGGCACTCCCTCAGGACACGTTCAGCTGCACGGGCCACATGGCATCGCCACTCCCTCAGGACCCGTATAGCTGCACGGGCCACATGGCATCGGCACTCCCTCAGGACACGTTCAGCTGCACGGGCCACATGGCATCGCCACTCCCTCAGGACCCGTATAGCTGCACGGGCCACATGGCATCGGCACTCCCTCAGGACACGTTCAGCTGCACGGGCCACATGGCATCGCCACTCCCTCAGGACCCGTATAGCTGCACGGGCCACATGGCATCGGCACTCCCTCAGGACACGTTCAGCTGCACGGGCCACATGGCATCGCCACTCCCTCAGGACCCGTATAGCTGCACGGCCCACATGGCATCGCCACTCCCTCAGGACACGTTCAGCTGCACGAATCACATGACATCGCCACGGCCCAGTGATACATTATTCGCAAAATTGGGTGGAATATACCACTTACTGAACACTGAATAGACATCCTTCCCAAATAAATATCGACATCGTGCTTCTTGGTGCGTGTTTGTGAAGTCTTCATGCCTCGTTTCTAAATGTATCCCGTTTAAAAATGTCATACTTTTGCTCACCATAACGTGTCCGGGATCGTGATAACGAACATCCCATAGCGCAATCCCAGGTGAATGGATTACCTATTATGTGTTATGGTGTACAGTAACAGTTTATAGCATAGGTGTTTATATAGTTTTCGTTGATATCTATATGCCCAAATTAGGTACCCTTCAAAACACGCAAAACGGGAAGAGGTTTGCAACTGAGTTTGCAGGACTGCAATATTTTATATAACATTACTTCCATGGCGATTTCGACATCCTGCTGTACTCGTTTCGACATCTCACACCTAACGAAAAATCATTATTTTAACACTGCGCCACTCCCTCACCACGAATGGCCGACCAAAAACCCAACCTCCAAGCAGCTGGCGAGACTTGAACCCGAGACCTTGCGGTTTCGAGGCAGACGCAGTGCGCCTCTGTCATGGTGCCGGCCCGCTCTCGCCGCCTCGGCGCTCCCCATCTCGGAATGGTGTGCTTAGAGACGTTCCAGGCCATAAAGGTAATTTGCGCCGCCTTTAAATTGAGCGTCGTTTTGCAAGCAAGTGCACATCTATGTTAAGTGGAGCATCACGTTAAGTGGAGCATTACTTTAAGTGGGGCATTGCCTGTGTGTGCGTTAAGGTGCCGAAGGCGTACTTCGTCTCTCAGGTGGTTGGACGGCCCTGATCAATTGTGTTTACTTTACTCCTCCGCAATATAAATTGGTATTTGTGGCTGGGAAAATTGCGTTGATTATCCCAAAGTGCCGGCACTTGACCTACTCTTGAAGAGCATCGACGGATTTGTACCGTGCGGGCAAGGAGTTAGTTGTTCACACCGCCTCTCGCGCCGGCCGCCGCGTGTTGGTAGCATGCATTCTACGCGGGAAGTAGGGGAGGGATCATGCAGAACTGTGTGTGGGTTTAGTACGGTGTTTTGAAAATCTGCTCACGTACGTCTGATAGTACCACCAGGTACCCACCCGTGTATGCTAATTTATAGCAAGTCCGCTCATCTACGTCCGATGCCACCGCTAGGTAGCCACTTATTTGAAGCGGCAGGACAAATCGGCTCATCTACGTCCGATGATACCGCTAGGTAGTGTAGGGAAGTTCTTTTGTCCCCCCTGTGCTTATCAGCCACTTCGCGTATGACTGGGGCAAAACTTCTTTTAGCACGTAGATAGCTAGTCATGGGCGCTAAATGACCAAACCTGGTCGATGCGCCCTAAAACTCAAATAACCAACCAGTAGATAGCTAGTCAGACCTCGACGTTTGCGATATTTAAAACCCCGGGTATAATCAATGCGATATGTTCTTCGATCTCCGAGCTCTGATCCAAACATCTTGACAGGCACCGCAAAATCCAGCACTTATATTTGCGTCCTTCACTCAACAGTTAAACGGCCACAGTCTTCAGATTATAATGGTGCAGGTTAAATGTTCGAGTTAATACCATAGCTTCATCTCGACAGAGACAGGCACAACTGCTTCACATACGATTCACACGGCCATCCCACATCTTCATACACCTCGACAGTCACATCTTCATACAACATCTCTGTCTCTCATCTCCCGTCACAAGTTCAGATATTCCAAGAGGCAGCAATCACAACAGATATTTCGGCTTACATGCAGACCGGTTTTCATACACGCTACTTTCCCAAGTATTCAAGCGGTTACATCTCAGCAGTTGCACAGCGACTCTAGTCAGAGTCGCTCAGACGTACCTCAGTGTAGGGCCGGCGGCTGGCCGGCGGCGGCCAGCCGCCCGCCTTTGGGCGACCGCTCGCTCGCGCGTCTCGGCGGCAAGTTCCTTACTGAGCCCTCGGCTCCGTCGCGAGGTAAGCGACAGACTACGCCCATATCACGTCATGGTCACGTGACTCAGTCCAGGGCATCGGCCCTGGCCAGAGAACAATGGCGGACTCTGCACCCTACTGCGACGGCGGGCGCGCTGTCCCTCTGAGACATCAGAGACAGACTCTCTGAGCTCAGTCCCTCCGTGGGAATCACTGCTGTCTCAGCACCTACGTCCAGGCAATGCCGACTCGGCAACTCCGCGGTTGTTCACAGACAGCCGGAAGATCAGGGCGCTGCAGCCCAACTGACATTTCATACTCACATCACTGGCATTCATATTCACTCACCGGCATTCACATTCACATCACCCACTGACATTTCATCATCTGACGACGGCGGCCGGGTATCGAGGTCACACCTGCAGCGGCAGGGCGCCGGCGGGAAAGAGGGAGGGGATGGTACAAGGTCCATTGCTCGCTGCTCGACCGGAGCGGTGCCTGCCCACGTAAGCAACCAGACAGGCTGGCGCCGGGTATCCGTCGGAAACTGTCGCGACATGAACTGTGGGGGTAGGGGGCTGAATTTATGGGATTAAGTTGCCCCCCAAAACCAACTCTGTCACAGTAGCCACTTATCTGAAGCGGTAGGACAAATCGGCTCATCTACGTCCGATGACACCGCTAGGTAGCCACTTATTTGAAGCGGCAGGACAAATCGGCTCATCTACGTCCGATGATACCGCTAGGTAGCCACTTATCTGAAGCGGCAGGACAAATCGGCTCCTCTACGTCCATGCAGATTATTCGTTGTCATAGACATGTACATTATTATGTACATGTAAATCTGCATGTCGTACATTATTCGTTCATGTACATTATTCATGTCAGATATGTCATACATTATACATTATACGTACATCATTCCCTGTCCATCTAGCCATTCGTGTGACTTCTGCCGTCTGCCGCTCCATTTGGCGGGTGGCCGCCGCCGCCGCCGGCCGCGCCGTTTCCTGGTCGCCGCCGGGCGGCGCACTGGCGCCGCGTCGGTATCGCCGCATCTCGTCTGAGGCCAACCCTCTCGTGTGAAGTGACGCTGTCGGGGACGTCCAGCTGTCCCCGAGGCACAGCTGAGGAACAGCTGTCCTGAGGCACAGCTGTCCTGAGGCACAGTCTCTGAGGCACAGCTGTCCAGCTGTCCCGTGCCTCGGAGGAGCCTCGGAGGAGCTGCACGACCACTGCAGTCGATGCGCCCCTAAACTCCGTACATCGGAGGGCGACGGCCTAAATTTGGAGTCCGTTCCATCCGTTTGGAGGTGTTCACTCTCCACGCGAGTTCCATTGTGTTCAATTGTGTTGATTGCTCGGTCTGCAGTGATGTGTGGTATGTGGGTCTGCGTATGCTCGTGATTGTTCGGTCTCCAATGGTGTGTTGTGTATTGATCTGCGTGTTTTGATGATTGTTCGGTTTCCAGTGCTGTGCAGAGTATGGATCTTGCGCTGGTTGGCGTAGTGGTCGCCGTTGCGACTGCTGAATCTATGATTTAATCACGCGACACAGGAGGGGTGGTGGGCGACCGGGAGTCGGGCCCATTGATCTCGCCATTCTGACAGCGACCAGCCAGGCTTGATGGAATAGCTCTGTTGGGTGATGGGTGGTTAGGAGAGGGGGGGGGTGAAGTGACAATGGTGTTTCAGTCGTTCGCTCTGCTCGCAGCCATGTCCGCAGTGGTGGAGCCGACTGTGTGAGCGGTGCTGATGGGCGTCACAAGCTCGTGACACTGTGCCCGCACCCACACCCACACCCGCACCAGCACACACACCTGCACCCGCACCTGCACACCCACCCACACCACACCCGCACCCGCACCCGCACCCACACCCACACCCACACCCGCACCAGCACACACACCTGCACCCGCACCTGCACACCCACCCACACCACACCCGCACCCGCACCCGCACCCGCACACGCACCCACGCCCACACCAACACCAACACCAACACACACACCCGCACCCACACCACACACACACCCGCACCCACACCCACACCCGCACACACACCCACACCACACCCACACCAGCACACATGCCCCCACACCCACACTCACACCCGCACCCGCACCCGCACCCGCACCCGCACCCACCCATACCCACACCCACACCCACACCACACCACACCCACACCAGCACACACACCCACACCAGCACACACACCCGCACCCGCACCCGCACCCGCACCCGCACCCGCACCCACCCACACCCACACCCGCACCACACCCACACCAGCACACACACCCGCACCCGCACCTGCACACACACACCCACACCACACCCACACCAGCACCCACACCCGCACCCGCACCACACCACACCCGCACCCACACCCCCACCCGCACCCGCACCCGCACCACACCCCCACCCGCACCCGCACCCATACCCACACCCACACCACACCCACACCAGCACACACACCCGCACTCGCACCCGCACCCGCACACAAACCCACACCACACCCACACCAGCACACACACCCGCACCCGCACCCGCACCCGCACACAAACCCACACCCACAGCCTCTGCCAGAGGGAAGCCTGGCCCTACAGCAGAAAGCCGAAACTCCTCTTTCCTGCTGGCATGGGCATTCTAGCTCTCGAGCGGACCCTCTTGTGTCTGCACGGCCCCTACCAGCCCTCAGGGCCGATATTCTCAGGTTTCAAGGGCCCTTTCCACATACACTGTTAGATTCATTTTAATTTGTCCTCTGTAATATATTTTCCCCTACGCCTTGCGGGCCTCCTCGGACTCGCCAGGATGGAGGGGAGGGGGGGGGGCACGGGTGCCCCTTCATCCCTTGGCTACGCCATTGACTTTTACAGCCCAGGGCCCCTTAATGGGCTCAGAGGCCCTTTGCGTATCACCGGGAACCCCCGTTTCTGACCGGACCTCTATGGCTCGGGGGCCTCTTAATCGGCCTGAGGGTCGCTGTCAGCTCTGGGCCCACCTATCAATGTGAGCCAAAGCTGAGCCCGTATCCCTGCACATCCGGTCCGGGGCCCTCTCAGTCGATGCAGGGACCCTCTTGTACGGCTCGGGGCACTCTTGCCGGAGGCCACTCCTTGAACAGCTTGGGCCTCCTCTATCACCCCAGGGGCTCACTATGCGGCCTCGGTCCCCTCTGTTGGCCCAGACCTTCTACGATGGTCCGAGGTCCTCCCGCGGCTAGGGGTCCTCTCCGTCGGTCCAGGGACCGTCCTTAGCGATCCAGGGCCTCCTCTGTCAGGCCGAAGGCCCCTGTTCAACAGCTGGGCCCCCTCCATCAGGTCAGTGGCCCTTCTACTGATTGGGCCCAATCCGTCGGCCAAGGGGCCCTTTCGAACTTCCCGGGGTAATCTCCGGCAACTAGGAACCCGTTCCGTCGTCCCAGGTGCCGGCCATTAGAGGATGCTGCTCCCTCTCACTCACAATTATCACTACTGGATAATGGGCATCTAGCTGGGATTGCTGGGTAAACATGCCTCTTCGTCTGACATCTGGCAATGTAAAGCATTTATTTTTTAGTGTGTAATTTTTGGGACGGCAAAAGTTCCGGAAAGAGCCATATTTCCAACGCTGAATATGCTGTGCCCACGACAATGCATTATTGGTACGCCCAGTGTGTGCTGTGCCAACGGCACAATGCACTACTGGTACTGCTGGTACTCCCTGACTGGTACAATGCACTACTGGTACTCCCTAACTGTACTGTGCCCCGCCCACGGCATAGTACAGCGTTGCTCTTGACCGAGTTGAGTGTGTCTGTGTACGCCTGTCACGCATACGCCTGTCACGCTTGCGCTGCCGTCGTGCCCCGTCGTCCTGACACAAGATCTGTCGCCGAGTGGAGAGTGTCAGGCGGAGTTCAACTCGCGGTGGCGTCGGATTTTGTCTAATGTGGCGATCAGGTGACGACACCGAAGTGTGCAAAATGGCAACTGTTTTGAACAGTTTGGTGGCCATTAGCGGCTTAAAGTGAAGCTGTTCACGGAAGTGATGGGTGCTGCCATCTGACGGGCGCCGCCGTCATTACTTTAGCGTGGCGGAACTGATCGACTCGCCACTACGTGTTTACTGCAAAAACCGATGCATGTATGTATGGCGCACCATGCAATAACCGATGCATGTATGCAAATGTATGGCGCACAATGGAGGCGCTGACGGGTTGTCTCCGTCTGGAACGGCCGACAAAGTGCGAGCTTAAATAACCGACCAATCACAAGCCTCGGGGAACGTCCGCCTCGCCGGCGGCTGTCTGATCCTTGACCTTCGCTGACGACGGGGTGGAGGGGCGTCGGGCGTAATCTGTGCAAGTGAGCGGCCGAACTGTGGTGTTTACGAGAGTGGATAAGATGAAATGATGCCGAAATATTGGCGTCACGCTGTCGCGCCAGCCGGGGTGCTCGGCGGCCGAAATTCCGGCGCAGATATATCCGCGCCGAGTTAAACACGGATTGACTGTGTGATGAACGGGCGTTTGCGTGCAGGCCAGATGGATGGGTTTCGATTTAAGCACGGATTGGTCCTGGGTTAAGAGCTGACATGAAGTCTGAGCGTGTCTCCTACCGTGCAGTAGATGCGCCCGTAAACACCAACAACTAACTGATTAACTCCTGCCGTGCTCGGGGAACAAGCACAAAGATGAACGTATGCGTGACCCGGAAAGTTTCTGTTGTGCTATTTTATGCAGCATCTTTGCACGCGCACCTGGGATACCCCAAAGCTCTGGGGAGGGGAGCGGGCTGATGCACACCGCCATTCCTTGCTGGACAACACCGGTGACGCCGGCTGTTCTGTATGGTTTGCGTACATCCGAGATGTGTCAGTGGGTCGAGACGCCGTAAAAATGACGAGGGAAAAGGCGACCCGTGGGAACTTGTTGGAAAATTGTCGTAATGCCTCCGAGCTTGCTAAGAATAAGATAAGGTTTTGGCCGGTACTTGGCGTTTGCGTTTTCAGTGCGCCCCTAAATGTCGCGTCATCTCTCCCTCTTTAGAGCTTCTGACTTGCAATACATGCTTCCGCTATGTGAAGCATGCAGTCCATGTTGGTCCATTTGATGTGAAGCAGCGTACTGGTGACCAGTATACAAAGCGGTCCTGACCCATTCGTTGGTGACGTGCTGTAGTGCAAACACCGGTAAACAGAACATCCCTGACCCACTCGTTTGTGACGTGCTGTGGTGCAAACACCGGTAAACGGAACATCCCTGACCCACTCGTTTGTGACGTGCTGTGGTGCAAACACCGGTAAACGGAACATCCCTGACCCACTCGTTTGTGACGTGCTGTGGTGCAAACACCGGTAAACAGAACATCCCTGACCCACTCGCTTGTGACGTGCTGTGGTGCAAACACCGGTAAACAAACGGTCCTGACCCACTCGGGTTCATTTACATGCAGGCACCTGAGTACGTCATGCAGTGTCGCTGAGCGCCAGCTAAAGATTTTCGGTGGAAATTGCTAGAATCTCAGGCGCAGATAGTTGGACTTGAACGCGGGATCCTGCGCTTACAAGTCGCTCGTGTTGTCCCCCGGCTATCGACCCCTCGCATGCGATCTCCGCTGTTATTGCACGCTGTCTGCCGGGTTTCCATCTCTTCGCCTTTCGGGTGGATCCAAAACCATGACGGTGGGATATGTCATATGTCGGTCACCCCCGGATTAGTTGATGAAGATCCAAATATTTTGAATCGTATGATTTTTTTTAAACTGGTTCGACCTGACACATGAATACGTGTTTTGACTTCCTGAAAGTCGTATTGACTTTCTCAACTGGCACGGGCCGATTGTGCCACCATTATTTACGCCGTTTTCCTTTAGTTCTGTGTTTCACGATTATGTTCAGGCCTTCAAGATTACCGTACTTCATTATCGCTCCTATTTGCAATAATCTGTCGACTCGTTTTCCACACGTTGAGGACGTTCTAGACTTGTATATTTATAATTTGTACATTATGAATTTTGACGTCTAGCCTTCATGCTATCCTTGCTGAAAAAAGAACAACCGTCAGTGGATGCTCACCTCTTCCGACTCCCGACTGTTTTGGTGGGTGGTGGGGGACGTACGTAATCCATGTTGGGTTCAAAGTACCTAGTATGTGCCATATATTGTCGCATTTCATTTCGAGCAATGGACCCCCCCCCGCCTTCCCACGGCATGCATGTCCCACATCCTGTATGTTCCACGGCGTGTATGTTCCACGGCATGCATGTCCCACATCCTGTATGTTCCACGGCGTGTATGTTCCACAGCATGCATGTCCCACATATGATCACACGGTCCAGGCATGCATGTCCCACATCCTGTATGTTCCACGGCGTGTATGTTCCACAGCATGCATGTCCCACATCCTGTATGTTCCACGGCGTGTATGTTCCACAGCATGCATGTCCCACATCCTGTATGTTCCACGGCGTGTATGTTCCACGGCATGCATGTCCCACATCCTGTATGTTCCACGGCGTGTATGTTCCACAGCATGCATGTCCCACATCCTGTATGTTCCACGGCTTAGTCCAACAGTCCCACATCCTGTATGTTCCACCGCGTGTATATTCCACAGCATGCATGTCCCACATCCTGTATGTTCCACGGCGTGTATGTTCCACGGCATGTCCGCTCGTGCGGGACACTGTTGAAAGAGGACCGGCCACTGTCCGACCGGGCGGCTGTGTCGCAGCCTCATGGCCAGCCGATGGGCCGGCACCGCCGCTGTGTCTGTTGTGTTTGGCACGGTGCCGCCGTCGGGGGAACGTGGTGGTGAGTGAATGAAGAGGAATGTGCGGCTGCCGGAGCAGACGCCCGAGTGTCCGCCGAACGGCCGCTCGAGGAGTATGTCGACGCGTGTTGAGCTCTGTTTTTGCCGTTCTTCACTAGGAGTTCTGGTGAAGTGCGGTGTGATCAGCTTGGCTGACAAAATCGCCGCATTTTGGATGCTTGTGTTGCGGCCAAACCCGTAGTTCGTGCGCTGCCGTTGCGCGGCTTTGGCAGCTGGATGTTGGCTGAAAAACGTGACGGTTTTTGAAGTTGAAGTGTGAAGACGTTCAGGTTTGTGAGTTTTAACATCAGCCTGGAGGACCGTAAGGCGCACCCACAATTTCGTACAAACCGATAATTTTCCCAAGCCCAGGATGACGTGTTTTTCTCTCGAAATTTTCGCCAAGGAGATGTAAGATCTTCATTAAAAATGACCAAAGTAATGAAGCATAAGTGTGATGAAGGAATTCGCCGAAGACGTGCCAAGCATTGTGTGCTGACGGTGGGCTGGCGCCCGGCAGCTGGTGGGACTGTGCCTGATGACGTCAGTGGGGATGGGGCTGCTCAGCTTGTGACAAGTCCAACATTGGTATCAGAGAGGCCATTGTTTCTGCGCCCGGTTAGCTCGGACTAGAGCGCGACCTAAAGTTTTTTTTTTAATTGTAGATGCAAGCTAAGGTGTAAAGGAATGTGCTTCCGTTCACTTTTCACAATTTAACCTAGTTGCGACATGTCTTTGATCGCAGTATGTTGTGTGGTCATCTGATTCTTCGTTTAAATTCGAGAATTATATATATATATATACATGTTTTATTTGTGTAGCTTAACTAAGATTCTATCCAATGCAGCAAGTGACCAGTGTCATTAACTGTCGGCTTTTGGCTGAAAATATAGACATGCGATTGATGTAACTGTTTCAATGTGGAGTAAGGCGGAATGCCGGCCTTAGCAAGAGAAGCATCAGTCGGTGTCATCTAGCATACAGTCCACGGTCAATGGTCTGAGGGAACCGGCGCCGGTCGGGGTCAGGTCCCATTCGTGTTGGTGGCCGGATACAACTGTGGCGCGCTCTATGATCGGCGGCAGTCCCGTGCTCCGCGGCCTGGTGCATGCATCAGCAGATTGAATGGCGCCATCCGCCCTATGATCGGCAATAGTCCCGTGGCCCGCGGCCTGGTGCATGCATCCGTCCCCTCGGCACCTATTCAGACCGCTGGACTGGCCACTCTGGCGGCTGCACCGGAACTGGGCCGGTGATGGCCGTGGTGCGGATCGCAGGCCGGCAGCTAGCAGACGCTGTAGCTGTAGCTGTAGCTGTAGCAGCAGCAGCAGCAGCAGCAGCAACTGCAACTACACACTGGGCCGGGCTTGCTCAGGCTTCACGTGTTGAAAGCGTAAGCTATGATTCGTGTGCCTTTCGTGGTACACGTATGTGTAATTTCGTACCAGCGTGGATGTTCAGCATAAGATAAGAAAGAAGATAGGCTAGTTTGCCTAAATATTCAAAGTCCGATGTTGAGTAGTTCGGCAAACTAGCATACCTTCTTTCGGTGGTTGGCCGCGTCGGTGTTCTCGATTCTTTGCGTGTTGTGCCCCTGCCCACCACGTCCCACGACATGCTGCCGGCTCCCTGGGGTGTCTCCGGGTGACACCCCAGGAGGGGTGTCCCGGACTCCGTCTCCGGGAGTCGCGTTTTCCCGACCGTGTTTTGTGCTCGGTTCGACGCGTTTCCGACAGGCCGTGTCCGAACATTGTTTTCCACTTTGTCGAGATATTCGGTTGCGCAGTCCAGGAAGCGATACTCCCTAGTCTGTTCAGTAGTGGAGCGGCGCATGTGCGACTCCTTGATGGCGAGAAGTGCGTGGGTCTGCTCTTACCAGAGATCAATAAGCAAGTGACATGAAACGAAACGTACTTAGTGGTGCCAACCAGGGGACAAGTGGTCTAGGGGTAAGATGCTCGTCTCACAATCGAAAGGTTGTGGGTTCGAGTCTCACCTGTCGCTACTCTTCGCCCGCGACCAATCGGCGTGAGAGATTGGCGACGCTACATGACTCAACGGTCGACGTGTCGTAAAACCAATAACCAACCAATTGACATGAAACGAAACGCTGCAGCTCCGCCCGTAAAGTGTGCGTGTGATATTCCCGTGGTCATCTGGGCGCCGGACCGGTGCTGGTCGCGAGGCCATATCGCACCCGACTCAGGCAGAATCGGACTGCTCGCGCGAATTGTTGGCACTCCAGAGAAGCACCAGCGCGCTGCTGCCTTGGCTCGGGCCACCGGCCTAGCCAGTCCATTATTTCTCAGCCACCAGTGGTGCTGATGACTTGAATAGCAGCACCGTCGGTGCACGTTATTCAAGGTCAATCATGGAATTCATTCAGAAATTAAACTGGAGAAAAGGCTGAAATTGAATGAAAGTTGATGTTTAAGAGCCTACGTAATTTCTAACTTTTCGAACATCGATAATAAGACCATTACCTAGTATGTGTCTCCATATACTAGGTATATGTGCCTCTCGCAAGAACTGAATAATTTCGATGGCAGGAACATGGCTAGAGTTTAAGGCCGTGCATCGGGGCCATACTTGTAACCTTTGCCAGCGCGAATTTACGATGTAATTTGTTGCGATTGGTGATTTATTTATCAGCCACTGGTCTATCTGGATCCTCTGTGGTGGCCATGCTAACAGGTTATCAGTGCGTGTATTATTAAGCCGCTGCCCTTGCTGTGGATGAAACGAGTGTGTAGGTCGATGACTGCTGTATTTGAGGTGTTCGATTGTCATATTTCCATCGACTGCTACCTGTATTTTCCGCACCAAAAGGTCCCTAACGTCCCTGATCGAGCTGTTTGTCACGAAGGAGCGTATAGCCTGAAGGAGCCTGTAGCCTGTAGGAGCATGTAGCCTGAATAGTATGAAGGAGCTATGAGGAGCTCCTACATACTCCTAATGAGGAGTATGTAGGACTTGGATGTGCCTACAGCCTAAATGAACCTGAAGGAGCCTCTATGAGTCTGTAGCCTGAAAGAGCCTGTAGTAGCATGTAGCCTGAAGGAGCTTGTGGGAGCATGTAGCCTGTATGAGCCTGAATGAGCCTTCAGCCTAAATGAACCTGAAGGAGCCTCTATGAGCCTGTAGCCTGAAATACCCTGTAGTAGTGTGTAGCCTAAAGGAGCCTGTGGGAGCCTGTGGGAGCCTGTAGCCTGTAGGAGCCTGTAGCCTGTAGGAGCCTGTAAGTACCTCCGTACGTCAGTTCGTCGTGCATGTCATGCTAGTCAGATTTTTCTGGCGGGAGCATCCGGGAAGCCTATGATATGCAGATGGCTATCTTTGGTGGTACTTTGTTTTGCTTGCTCAGGCGTGCCATCAGGGATGCAGTTGTTCTGCAGGCTGATGGCCTTGTTCAGGCTGATGTTGCAGGCTGATGGCCTGCAGTTGTTCTGCAGGCTGATGCCGGCACTGGCAAGTCACAACTGGCACGTACCAGGACGGCTAACTTACCGGTGCGTGACTTCCGACGGCCCAGTGGTCACTGATCACTGATGGCTGTTGTGCCGATGGCTGCTCGCCTGGTCCGCCAACTGGACAATGGGCGTGACGGCCCAGTGATCACTGATCACTGATGGCTGTTGTGCCGATGGCTGCTCGCCTGGTCCGCCAACTGGACAATGGGCGTGCCCCACGCCGCTGGGACTGTCTGGCAATTCCGGCCAACTGAACCTCGGTGGCGGACCACGCTTCATACTCGCCACGTTCGAGGATAGTGATGGTCGATTACTTTTTTGCTGAGACAGAGGAAAACGCTGAATACGGAATCGGGGAAAATCATTTGCAGTGGACTTTTCCACCGTGAGGTGTTTTATTCGGCGCACTACAGTGTCATGCAAACGTTGAGAAACCTGAAGTCCATGTATATCAAACTGAGACGCTGCCGTGGAGGATATGGCAGCTCTGGTGACGGCTGCAGCAGGCGGCAGCGGTGGCGGCGGCCAGGGAGCCGCAGGGCTGCTGACCGTCCCCGCACGACGTCCCAGCGGCCTGGCCTGGCCGGACGGCGGCGGCGCTGCTCACTTGACCGTGACCTGGCCGGCGACGGCGTGCCACCTATTGATCCTGGCCGCGAGTCGTTGTCGCGCTGCACCGTACGGCGTCACAGTCAGCTGACTAGTCAGCTGGCGTCCGGTGCGGCAGGCACGCGGCCGGCTCGCGGGCCCGCCGCGCATGGACGCCGGCGCGCGTCTCTTGTCGGGTCGATGGACGCGCGTAGGCGGCTGATCAGTGCAAGGTCGCCCGCATAGTCGGGTGTGGTAGGTTACGCTCTGTGGTGCGAGCTGAGAGAAGGAGAGAGAGAGAGAGGCAGACAGGCAGACAGGCAGACAGGCAGGCAGGCAGGCAAGCAGGCAGACAGACAGGCAGGCAGACAGGCAGACAGGCAGGCAGGCAGGCAGGCAGGCAGGCAGGCAGGCAGGCAGGCAGGCAGGCAGGCAGGCAGGCAGGCAGGCAGGCAGGCAGGCAGGCAGGCAGGCAGGCAGGCAGGCAGGCAGGCAGGCAGGCAGGCAGGCAGGCAGGCAGGCAGGCAGGCAGGCAGGCAGGCAGGCAGACAGGCAGACAGGCAGGCAGGCAGGCAGGCAGACAGGCAGACAGGCAGACAGGCAGACAGGCAGACAGGCAGACAGGCAGACAGGCAGACAGGCAGACAGGCAGACAGGCAGACAGGCAGACAGGCAGACAGGCAGACAGGCAGACAGGCAGACAGGCAGACAGGCAGACAGGCAGACAGGCAGACAGGCAGACAGACAGACAGACAGACAGACAGACAGACATACGCAGATACAGCGACAGCGAGAGACAGAGAGAGGAGGGAGTGTGTGTATGCGCTGCCAATCATGCACATTAATGTGGACGGAGGGAAAGTCTGCGCCAGATATACTGTTGTGTCCGCAGTGCTTGCCCTACTGCACTAAAAGTAGCCACTATCCACCCTTAGGCGTGTGGACGTGGAGGGAGAACTCGCCCCTCACATCCCGTCGGACCGCTGCCCGAGGACGTGAAACAGTGCAGTGTAGCACTTGTGCTGGCGCCCGACCGTAGCCCGTAGCGCTGCTGCCGCTACTGCTGCAGGATGTTTTGCCATTGCAACACATGCGTCTGTGTATTTTCCCGGCGTATCGCTATCTCGGAAGCTCCATGTTTCATCCAAGTGCCAGACCACCGGCTACATGTCATTTTGACGAAGTCCTTAAGCAGACTTCTAGCGATTAGGATGCTTGATCCATATAATTCCGTCGTGCGGGATGGTTTTTCTCGTCTTACCGCTGTGCTCCAGACAGGTAAGCGAGTAGTGCTGTGCTGGATCCAGAGCCACGCAGGCAGCTCTGGGAACGACCCAGCTGATGCTGTTGCAAAGCGTGCGTCGTAAGCTCCATGCTCACGAACCCTACCACTCCCTGCCATGGGCGCTGTATGAACAACGCAGTCGATGCGCCCGTAAGCCCAAATAACCAACTACCACCCCCTCCCTGCCCGTGACCACTTCCGAACCGTTTCTACGTTTGTGCTCGCTTAATGGCAAGGTTCCTGGAACGCAATACCTGATGATAAGTTGAGGGTGACTAAGCATTTTCTTGAAAAGTGGAGTTCGTGCTCGCGTAGGAATATGCGAGACGAAGTGGCGTTGTGCCGCTTGGGAATAGGGCATACTTAAGCCACTCACTATTAGCTGATATGTGGTAATAACATACCACTCTGCCCGAGATGTCACGCCCGTCTACCTGTGCGTCATATTCTGCTTTTCTGCTCCCGTTATGATGACGATCGTAGACGTCACTTTAGGAGAATGGAGTCGCTGTCAATCGGTGAGGTTTTAGGCAATGACTAGTATTGTCCAAGCAGGGCGACTTCTTGATTATCTCTCCGAACTATCGTTTTCTTTAATATATGCGCTGAGCTTAATGGGTTGACCTATGTGATAACTCAACCTAAGTACTGTCGTGATAATTATTATGTTACTATGTAGGTGTTGCCAGCATATGCGATGTATTGACGTGTTAATGATTAATATCGTTAAGGTTGCTATATGGTCAATGAAGTCGATGCGCCCTGAAACCCAAGCAACTAACTAACTAGTCGCCCGTTACTAGCCAACCGACCGTGGCCAGCGTCTAGTTCCTGGCGGCCGATCGAGAATCTGCCCGAAATGTCACGACCGCGCCACGAGCGGCTAACGTGGCGTGTGAGTGAAGAGGACCGGTTGAAGCACCCCCCCCCCCCCCACCCACCCGCCAACGATGCCTTACCAACTACACATTTGTACTTGCACATCTCGCACATGCGTTACCATTTGGAAGTCATCGCTTGATGGGGAATGCAGCACCCAATCTCCCCCAATCCGAAGTTTCAAAGCAAACCCAACCTTGTGCACAGATATCGGCAGATGTTGGTGGATCTCCTCTCTCAGTACGCACTGTGTGGTGTGTTGCGTTTTGCATGGGGTGTTGTAATTACTTCAACATGCAGGTTCTGTTTTCCAAATATTTTGTTTCCAGTGTTTCACCTCTTTGTATTGGAGCCAACGTTTCGGATCCAATTCGACCCTGCTCCCAGTTCAATTTTGTTTTCTCAGTGCTCGAAGAAGGCAGGTTTTGCCAACAAGAACCCACCGCATCCATGGATACACCATCTTCGCACAATGTGTATCACTATCCAGTGGGGTCTGGCTGACGGGGCTGGCTATTTCTGGAGGCCTGTTGTCGCTGGGTTGAGTTCCATGGCGTCGATGTACCACGCGCACATCCGGCGCCGATGTACCACGCGCACATCCGGCGCCGATGTACCACGCGCACATCCGGCGCCGATGTACCACCCGCGCACAGCCGTCCGTCCAGCGTCATGACGATGACGGGGTGTCCCCGCTCTGTGCCTGTATGCTGGCCAAGTCCCCCGACTCGTGCTGTGTGCTGTCCAGGGCCTGGGGTGATGTGCCGCTGTACATGTGTGAACACTGAGCATGGCGGAGGTTCCAGCTGGTCCCCCCTTGGCAAAACCTTGTCGACGCAAGGAAGCCATCAGTGAAAACGGTGGAAATAATATGGGTGTTGTAGGTTACGTCCCGGGGCCTTCTTCCATGAAGGAAAAACCTGCGAGTTTACGATTGTTGAGACTGTACGGCGAATTTCCCGTGTAGTCTTACATATCAGTTTCAATCAACGATCAAACCTGCGGATCTACGAAAGCACTATTGCCTGGTGCGAATCTGTCATTTTGTACGAAAAAAAAGTTCGAAAATACTGCATCTTTGTTTTGCAACGAACATAAATGCCGAGTTTCGCTGCCGATGTCCTTCACGTCCTTGCCTTGGCTTCACGATGTCCTTGGCTGCCGATGTCCTTCACATTGACTGACTGGTTCATTTTACGAGCAGCGGAAGTGCCGTAGATTTCGCTACGCACGTGCAGAATGGCGTGGCGTTTTGGGAGTCTTATCTTATAAAGATAATGGCCAAAAATGTGGCAAGTGATTAGTCGAGCATGCAAGGAAGCCTGGCCGCTATTTTCCATTCTAACGCTGATCCGCACAGACGGTTGGTAGCTGAATGCCACAAATTACTTTTGCATCAATGTTTGCTGAAGATCTCGCTTCATGGGGACACGTTCAAAAGTTCTGACAAGATCAAACAGTCTAAAGTTGTAAATTCGCAAACTGCGAATTCCGGCAAGCCGCAGACCACGCAGCGCTCAGCCCGCCGCGGATGCAGGCGACACGTTCGTCTCCAGGTGCGGTGGCATGTCCACCCAGGCTTGTCCACGGCGCCACCGCGCCGTGGACAAGGCCTTGACATCGCTAGTGGTTCACGCCGCCAGTATAGTGGCCGCAGACTGCGCACGGCCATGGCGAGTCGCAATGAAGGCTCGCCGCCCCGGTAGCTCAGTTGGTTCGAGCGTTGGCCTGCGCTGGTCTCCCCTGTCCTGACAACACAGGGTTCGAGTCGCTTCACGCGCTCGCATTTAGGCTGGGAGGGTCAGTTGGCAGCTGATCCGATAACACCGGGGACGAGCTACCGGGCGGCCGTGTCGGCGCATTGACGGCACGTTTAGATAAGGCCGGGGACGAGCTACCGGGCGGCCGTGTCGGCGCATTGACGGCACGTTTAGATAAGGCCGGGGACGAGCTGCGGGCGGCCGTGTCGGCGCATTGACGGCACGTTTAGATAAGGCCGGGGACGAGCTGCCGGGCGGCCGTGTCGGCGCATTGACGGCACGTTTAGATAAGGCCGGGGACGACCTACCGGACGGCCGTGTCGGCGCATTGACGGCACGTTTAGATAAGGCCGGGGACGAGCTACCGGGCGGCCGTGTCGGCGCATTGACGGCACGTTTAGATAAGGCCGGGGACGAGCTACCGGGCGGCCGTGTCGGCGCATTGACGGCACGTTTAGATAAGGCCGGGGACGAGCTACCGGGCGGCCGTGTCGGCGCATTGACGGCACGTTTAGATAAGGCCGGGGACGAGCTACCGGGCGGCCGTGTCGGCGCATTGACGGCACGTTTAGATAACACCGGTGACGAGCTGCCGGGCGGCCGTGTCGGCGCATTGACGGCACGTTTAGATAAGGCCGGTGACGAGCTACGGGGCGGCCGTGTCGGCGCATTGACGGCACGTTTAGATAAGGCCGGGGACGAGCTACCGGGCGGCCGTGTCGGCGCATTGACGGCACGTTTAGATAAGGCCGGGGACGAGCTACCGGGCGGCCGTGTCGGCGCATTGACGGCACGTTTAGATAAGGCCGGGGACGAGCTACCGGGCGGCCGTGTCGGCGCATTGACGGCACGTTTAGATAAGGCCGGGGACGAGCTACCGGGCGACCGTGACGAGCATTGACGGCACGTTTAGATAAGGCCGGGGACGAGCTACCGGGCGGCCGTGTCGGCGCATTGACGGCACGTTTAGATAAGGCCGGGGACGAGCTACCGGCGCCGGTCGGCGCATTACGGCACGTTTAGATAAGGCCGGGGACGAGCTACCGGGCGGCCGTGTCGGCGCATTGACGGCACGTTTAGCTTTCGGTCAAAATTCCACCGTTGAACTGGAATTCATGGTTCGGGTGGTGGGGCCAGCGTTCACGCAACAAGCTCTGCTTAGCAATAGAACCCTGGTTCATAAAGCCACCCCAGCAAGAACTCGTGAGTGATAAAAAAATTAATTAAACAAAAACATTTAGTTGCAGCACGAATAATCGGCTTCCACAGTGTGATCGGAATACCGACACACGATGAATGTGATCTGTGCAGTCTCCAGTGACTGGACATGACGTCACGTGCCAGGGAGGCTGGTGTCAGCCAAAGCCAGCGATTGTTGCAAACCTACGAAAACGCGACTCGTAGGTTTGTACAGTTCGTTATACTGGAGAATCTGAATTTGTTGTTCGCCATTTAGCACGTCGTAGATCGTACTTTCGTAGGTTGGTGAACTCCTTTGTGAAATTGGATCCTGGTATGTGAATTGATAGGTAGCTGGTGTTGCTACATGTGGAGCGCGCACTGTCCGAGGTGACAGCAAAGCTGGATCTCTGCGACAGAACAAGTAAAATAAACATGGTCAATGTTTGAGGTAGAGACGTATTGCTGCCACTCAAAATTGAATTAATACGATATGCACCGATGGGACGCGAGGTATGCGGTGGCGAAAAGTCAGCGGTTCAATCAATCAATCAATTAATCTTTTCGCCACCCTATTCATGGTGTCATCATCGGTCGTGTATATATCAGCTGTACTTTGGGAGTGTTTTGGTGCGGTGGTCACGTTATGGGTAAATAATACAAACGTGAACGTTATGTCATTTTTAACCTTACCGAAGTGCAGTGAACTGATGACTATCCTGAAACGGGATTGAAGCCGGTTTTCCTCAAAGCCAATTTTGGACTACGCGCTTCAACTAGCCGTGAACGCGAGCAAACCCATTACTGTCGGGGGAGCAGCGCCTCTGGTTCCGCCTCCCATGGATATACCCCTCCCCAGTGTATCTGGTGGCCGGGCCCCTGCAGCCAGCGCGACCCACAACGACCCTCTGCGGTCCACTGCGCGCAACGGTAAACCTCTTACTCGCGTGAGCCACCAAAATATCCGCGGGAGAGGTTCTGATCCGTCACCGCACGTATCGGCTCCAGGATCTCGGTTGCGACATATGGCAGGATGTATGCCGGTATATCCACACGGCCGGCACGCGCTCCATTCAGTCGGAGGCGCCGGTGATTTCCTCGTCAGCCAGCATCATGCACGGGCGTCTGGCTGCTGCCGTCCGTGTCCAGTCTTCCCGCGGAATACTGAGCCGATAGCCGGGCTGGTAGCGCGCTCGCCTTGTGTTCCGGGAGTGTCGGAATCAAATCTCACTAGCCGCATGCGGTTTCAGGTCTCTGCGCGCGATAATTTGGTCGCTGGTGTGGTGGTGTCATGTTGTCTACTTAGCTGTGCGCACCGCAGAGGAACTCGATCTGCTTCTTCCTCCTCCCAGACATTTACGGTTCTTTTTCGTCGCCATCGAACTGGAAATATAAGTATAATAAAGTTTTCCTTTAAATATGACAAAATCACATAGTCAGTCATCCATCGTAAATTTCGCAGCCGCGCAGCAAAGCCAAGTGAGTGCAGCCAATTTGATTGCAGATGGGCATGTTGCAAGAGCTGCGCCGAGTTATGGCGGACGGCGGTCTGCGGCGTTCGCGTAGCGTCCGGGACTCCGTTCGCGTAGCGTCTGGGACTCCGTTCGCGTAGCGCGGCCCGGCCGTCTCGGGCGAGACACGCTTGAGAATGGCTTTCCACGATATACTGTATATACTTCACAATATGCCTTCAAGCCCGATGACGTCATTTTGCTAAGGTCGCTCTGCGAGGATGGGACTTCGGCTGTTCGTTCCGCGGACAGCTGTTCACTCGCGTGTGCGGTCCACTGGGTGAAGCACGCGTCGCGGAACTCTTGATAAAGCTGGGTGAATAGATCATGATTAAGAGAGCGGATGTCACATCCGCCACACGGGAGCAACACGCGCGGAGAGGAGAGCGCTGTTTATTGTGAAACTGTCATTTCTTTAGTTGCATTACACGTGGCGATGGCTAGTAATGGAATGGCTTTGTTGCGCTGCAATGTTTTAGGTGAAATCCGTTCCTTGCCACTTCACCGATGATCTTCGCTTATGAGCGTCCCGTATGCATGCGCAAGACGGGTGCTAGCAGTACTTTGGGAGTGGAACGTCGCGATAATACGGAACTCGAAACGGTGACTTTTGGTATGATCTTTGGCGACAAATTTCGTAAACGTGGCTGATAACTATATGCGCGCGAGGTTGGGCTGAAGGGCCACGTTGGAGTCGATGCACCCTGAAGCCCTAATAACTAACGAAGGGCCACGTGGGTCGCTCTGATTTGAGGGAAACGGTGCATTTTAGTTTCCATTGATGATGCTGCGTTCGGACTCAGTTAATGCGAACGTGACCGTACGCTTTTATAGCCAACCAACAGGCTCCGGCCTCGGAGTGCATACTTCGGCCGGGCTCAGGGACCGGACGTTGGTCTCGTCCCCGGATCCGGACGGCTGCCCGGAGTCAGTCACGTCCCGGGGTCCGGACGGCGCGCCGGACTCTGTCCGGACGTTGGTCCCGTCCCGGGATCCGGACGTCGCTCTCGATTCAAGATCCGGACGTCGCCTTGAACTCTGTCCGGACGTTGGTGCCGTGCCGGGGTCCGGGTGTTGACTGGTGAGGCCGCGGCTGTCGTCGTAAGACGGCACGAATACCGGGAACACCACTGTCGGCGAGTTATGCAAACAGCGCCGGCGCGGACGATGTGTGGGCGGGGTGGCACCATGGCACGGCGAGGCGGGCTTGGCACAGCCAGCCTGTAATTACTGTTAGTCATTACCGGGCAGTGGCCTCGATCTGCAGGCCACAGTCTCTGTCAGTCATTACCGGACAGTGGCCATCAGTGGTCTCGAGCTACAGGCAGCAGTCTCTGTCAGTCATTACCGACAGTGGCCTCGAGCTGCAGGCCGCAGTCTCTGTCAGTCATTACCGACAGTGGCCTCGAGCTGCAGGCCGCAGTCTCTGTCAGTCATTACCGACAGTGGCCTCGAGCTGCAGGCCGCAGTCACTGTCAGTCATTACCGACAGTGGCCTCGAGCTGCAGGCCGCAGTCACTGTCAGTCATTACCGACAGTGTCCTCGAGCTGCAGGCCGCAGTCTCTGTCAGTCATTACCGACAGTGTCCTCGAGCTGCAGGCCGCAGTCGCTGTCAGTCATTACCGACAGTGTCCTCGAGCTGCAGGCCGCAGTCTCTGTCAGTCATTACCGACAGTGTCCGCCGCCTCCGTCTTTTCCACAGTTCCTCGAGCTGCAGGCCGCAGTCACTGTCAGTCATTACCGACAGTGTCCTCGAGCTGCAGGCCGCAGTCACTGTCAGTCATTACCGACAGTGTCCTCGAGCTGCAGGCCGCAGTCACTGTCAGTCATTACCGACAGTGGCCTCGAGCTGTACGCCGCAGTCACTGTCAGTCATTACCGACAGTGTCCTCGAGCTGCAGGCCGCAGTCACTGTCAGTCATTACCGACAGTGTCCTCGAGCTGCAGGCCGCAGTCACTGTCAGTCATTACCGACAGTGTCCTCGTGCTGCAGGCCGCAGTCACTGTCAGTCATTACCGACAGTGTCCTCGAGCTGCAGGCCGCAATCACTCAGTCATTACCGGACAGTGGTGTCAGTCTTTACCGGGCAGTGGTGTCAGTCATTGCCGGACAGTGGTGTCAGGCATTACCGGACAGTGGTGTCAGTCATTACCGGACAGTGGCCTCGAGCTGCAAGCCGCAGTCTCAGCTGTAGTCGGTGGCACACCGACCACCTCCGTCACCGGTCTGATTTTCACCGCCAACTGGTCTGAAGAGAAGGTTATTGCGAACAGGGAAGTCATTGCGGAAATATTGCAGGACAATTTGCAATTTAAAAAAATAGTTCAGCGACGATGTTATTTTTGTGAACATCCTAGTGGAAAGCGACAACAAAAAATGGGCATGGCAAATACGGCGATTAGCTGTTGAGGGGAGGGGAGGGGCAGTGGGCCAGGTACGCCTCCTTGGGCGTGCCTGGCCTCTGGTCTACCGGAGCTGAGGAACAGCAGGCACACGGCTGGTCCATGAGTGGCCGTTGGCCAGCTGGCCTGTGAGTGGCCACTGGCCGACTGGTCTGTGAGCGGCCGTTGGCCGACTGGTCTGTGAGCGGCCGTTGGCCGGCTGGTCTGTGAGCGGCTGTTGGCCGGCTGGCCTGTGCGTGGCCGTTGGCCGGTTGGCCTGTGAGCGGCCGTTGGTCTGCTGGTCTGTGAGCGGCCGTTGGTCGGCTGGCCTGTGAGCGGCTGGTCTGTGATCGGCCGTTGGCCGGCGGGCCTGTGAGCGGCCGTTGGCCGACTGGCCTGTGAGCGGCCGTTGGTCGGCTGGCCTGTGAGCGGCTGGTCTGTGATCGGCCGTTGGCCGGCGGGCCTGTGAGCGGCCGTTGGCCGGCTGGCCTGTGAGCGGCCGTTGGTCGGCTGGCCTGTGAGCGGCCGTTGGCCGGCTGGTCTGCGACTCTCCAGCCTCGCCGCGCCGCCCGCCAGCCGACAAACGACCTGGCAGCTGGATTGCGAGCGATCTCGTCTCGCGCCGACCCGACTTCCCGGGATCTGGCTATGGTGGCCGGAAGATCTGCCGGTTTATGGTGCAGTCGGCTGTGGCCGGAGGCAGTGACCGATGATTATGTTGCATGTGAGCCCCCTCCGGGAAAGTCTGGACGTCTGGAGGGTCTGGAAGTCCGGATATCTGGACGTCTGGGAAGGCTGTCAGTGATAGGCAGGCCTGAAAATATCATAACATTGATGTGATGTTTCCGTAAAGGCTATTGTATACACGGGTCATTGATGTTTAGTGTGTGCGGTTTGTGATATCTCTGAGCAACTAGGCCGTACTCTAGGCAGGCTTCTGAAGCCAGTTTCGGATTGTGTGCTGCCATCCAGCTACAGACATGAATATGCTGCACTTTTGTTGAGTAGCTCAGCTACGGTCTGGCTTTTCGAGCTACAGACATGAATATGCTGAACTTATGTTGAATAGCTCAGCTGCACTCTGTTTCGGATGGAGGGTATAATCCTTGTGATCTTCCCAGGCATGGACTCGCATAATTCATTTCAATTTTTAAAATATGTTTTGCATCTCACTCGGCTATATCCTGGGGAGAATTGCTTATTAGGCATCTTACCACTTATTACCACGTATTACCACAATGTGTGTCTCTCTGGTTGGTGTACTAGGTATGTGGGTCGACCGAGAATAGTCTCGCAAAACCCGAGGATGGTCTGAGAGACGCGTTGATCCGAACGTAGAACGACATTGCGTAATTCCAACTCGTATGCCCGTGCTCCCTAATGCTTCTTCTTTTTTTCTTCTTCTTTCTTCTTCTTTTCTGTCTAAGAAGTAGGCATCAGCAGCGGATGACCGGCAGTGATACTGTGGCGCGCTAAGCCCAGCGGACATCCGCACCACCTCGCTGCTGCTGGTATTCAAATTGTGGCAACATTGTGTACGCCTGGTGTTGTACCTGACCAGCGTCACGTGCCTGGATGTGTGACGCACCGGTCGAGCAGTACGGCTGCTGACTGCAATGGCTATCGGAGGTCATGCAATCATACTTTCGCTTGCTGGAATTTACCCTCACATGATTCCGTCGTGTGTATGAAATGTATGCAAGCAATGTTAGCCACTTACGTCTCGATATTCCTAGCACAGACATAATTAAGTGTCGGGCATATAGGTGAAGTTTGCTGAGCGGTGTTTTTATGTTATTTCGAGTAGTGCAGGCATGCAATTGTAAAATTAATAACGCCAAATGTACCCATGTGTTTGATGGGCCCGTGGTGTATGGAGCATGTTCCCCGCATAGTTGAAAAATAATGCAGCCGGAATGGGTGAAGGCTGACCTATGCAAAGGTGATAACCGAAACGCCGTGCATATATCAAACCATGTTTTCATTGTAAGCCCATGTACTACATCTATAAGCCATCATGCACTCCTACAAACATCCTCCATATATTGTTTGCCGTAGTGAGATATTCTCGACTTCTTGGATTAAGGTGCACTTTTGCGCTCCGTCCATTGGAATCTGCCTGCCTTGTCTCGGCTCGTCTCGTTCTACATGCGTCCAATTTTGGAAGCACGAGCCCACCACTGCTGCGAAGCACGGGCCCACCACTGCTGCGAAGCACGAACGTGCGACTGCTGCGAAGCACGGGCCCACCACTGCTGCGAAGCGCGGGCGCACCGCTGCTGCTGCGATGATCGTGTGCAATCGTCACCGGCGGCCGGAGCTGTGCATGACCGGTGACCCCCGCTGTGCCCGCAGGCGTGCCGTTCCCGCCCAGCCACAAGTTGACATGTGCCGAGGTGTTCGACCCGCGCTCGGGCAAGCCGCGGCCCGAGGTGCTCAAGCAGCACTTCATCCTGGAGGGCCGGATCGAGGAGGCGGCCGCACTGCGCATCATCAACAGCGGCGCCAACATGCTGCGCACCGAGAAGACCATGATCGACATTGAGGCGCCCGTCACAGGTCAGTGGGGAGGGGGGGACGTTGAGGTTGCAGCAGAGGTTGCAGACATGAAGGTTATTTAATTTAATTTAACCAGTAGCGTGGCTGTGAAGCAGGGCTCAGTCCAGTCAGCTCGTGGTGTGACTTGATGGTGATGTGATAAGTGTATGATAAGCATAGCACGTGGTGAGTAATGTGATGCGTCGCGATGTGGTACGCAATGGCAAGAAGACGCCTGCGCCGCGCCTGCGCCTGCGCCTGCGCCTGGTTCAGATTTCACCGTGCGTTGAATGACGCTGATCGGTGCCGGACGGTGTCCTTTCCTGTCGGTATTGTTCCGCTGTCATGTGTTGACAAATCATGTCGGGTTGGTTGGAATAGGCTGGGCTGGGCGAGAACGTTCTGTGCCGCGTCGCGTGGAGTGCGCCCGGTCAGGTCGCTCAGGGTCGGGTCAGGTCACGTGGGGCGGGCCGGCCCAGGTCAGGCTGGGTCATGCGCTGACCTGCGGCCGACTGACCGCGACAGGAGTGGCGGCCATCTCCGCCGCACCGCCACCACGCCACCTGTGTGTATGGATCGGTCGGAAATAGCCGGCCGTCTCCGGGCCCGGCGCCGCTATAACCGGCGCTGGCCGCACTATTTCGGTGTGCCAGCCGGCTGCGTGCTGCGTGCTGCGTGCTGCGTGCTGCGTGCTGCATGCTGCGTGCTGCGCTGGCTGGCGGTTGCGTGCTCCTCGCACCGGTGCTGGCGGCCCCCGCAGGGACTTCCCGTCCTTCCCGCCGCCACGCCTGCCGGCCCAGCTGGCAGATCTGTGTGTCTATGGCGCCTAGGTTTTTGTATGAGACAAGTGGAGCTTTTCGGCGAAAGAAGGGACGTTTGTTTGGCTTCCGTGCCGTGCGCACGCTGTGCTGTTGACTGATGCGCCGGCCGGCGTCGCGTGGTCGCTCCGTTCTCCGATGTCGCCGTGATGGTGGCTCCCCGCTGCTGCCACAGTGTGCCGGTTGTCCTGTGTCGTGATGGTGGCTCCCCGCTGCTGCCACAGTGTGCCGGTTGTCCTGTGCCGTGATGGTGGCTCCCCGCTGCTGCCACAATGTGCCGGTTGTCCTGTGCCGTGATGGTGGCTCCCCGCTGCTGCCACAGTGTGCCGGTTGTCCTGTTCCGTGATGGTGACTCCCCGCTGCTGCCACAGTGTGCCGGTTGTCCTGTGTCGTGATGGTGGCTCCCCGCTGCTGCCACAGTGTGCCGGTTGTCCTGTGTCGCCGTGATGGTGGCTCCCCGCTGCTGCCACAGTGTGCCGGTTGTCCTGTGCCGTGATGGTGGCTCCCCGCTGCTGCCACAGTGTGCCGGTTGTCCTGTGCCGTGATGGTGGCTCCCCGCTGCTGCCACAGTGTGCCGGTTGTCCTGTGTCGTGATGGTGGCTCCCCGCTGCTGCCACAATGTGCCGGTTGTCCTGTGCCGTGATGGTGGTGGCTCCCCGCTGCTGCCACAGTGTGCCGGTTGTCCTGTGCCGTGATGGTGGCTCCCCGCTGCTGCCACAGTGTGCCGGTTGTCCTGTGCCGTGATGGTGGCTCCCCGCTGCTGCCACAGTGTGCCGGTTGTCCTGTGTCGCCGTGATGGTGGCTCCCCGCTGCTGCCACAGTGTGCCGGTTGTCCTGTGCCGTGATGGTGGCTCCCCGCTGCTGCCACAGTGTGCCGGTTGTCCTGTGCCGTGATGGTGGCTCCCCGCTGCTGCCACAATGTGCCGGTTGTCCTGTGTCGCCGTGATGGTGGCTCCCCGCTGCTGCCACACTGTGCCGGTTGTCCTGTGCCGTGATGGTGGCTCCCCGCTGCTGCCACACTGTGCCGGTTGTCCTGTGTCGCCGTGATGGTGGCTCCCCGCTGCTGCCACAATGTGCCGGTTGTCCTGTGCCGTGATGGTGGCTCCCCGCTGCTGCCACAGTGTGCCGGTTGTCCTGTGTCGTGATGGTGCCCCCTCTGCCACATGTCCCCCCCCCGTGATGTGTCCCGCTGCTGCCACAGTGTGCCGGTTGTCCTGTGTCGTGATGGTGGCTCCCCGCTGCTGCCACAGTGTGCCGGTTGTCCTGTGCCGCCGTGATGGTGGCTCCCCGCTGCTGCCACAACGTGCCGGTTGTCCTGTGCCGTGATGGTGGCTCCCCGCTGCTGCCACAGTGTGCCGGTTGTCCTGTGTCGTGATGGTGGCTCCCCGCTGCTGCCACAATGTGCCGGTTGTCCTGTGTCGCCGTGATGGTGGCTCCCCGCTGCTGCCACAGTGTGCCGGTTGTCCTGTGTCGCCGTGATGGTGGCTCCCCGCTGCTGCCACACTGTGCCGGTTGTCCTGTGCCGTGATGGTGTCTCCCCGCTGCTGCCACACTGTGCCGGTTGTCCTGTGCCGTGATGGTGACCCCCGCTGCTGCCACTCGGTTGTCTGTGCCGTGTCCCCGCTGCTGCCACACTGTGCCGGTTGTCCTGTGCCGTGATGGTGACCCCCGCTGCTGCCACAGTGTGCCGGTTGTCCTGTGCCGTGATGGTGGCTCCCCGCTGCTGCCACACTGTGCCGGTTGTCCTGTGCCGTGATGGTGACCCCCCGCTGCTGCCACACTGTGCCGGTTGTCCTGTGCCGTGATGGTGGCTCCCCGCTGCTGCCACACTGTGCCGGTTGTCCTGTGCCGTGATGGTGACCCCCGCTGCTGCCACACTGTGCCGGTTGTCCTGTGCCGTGATGGTGGCTCCCCGCTGCTGCCACACTGTGCCGGTTGTCCTGTGCCGTGATGGTGACCCCCCGCTGCTGCCACACTGTGCCGGTTGTCCTGTGCCGTGATGGTGGCTCCCCGCTGCTGCCACACTGTGCCGGTTGTCCCGTGCCGTGATGGTGACCCCCGCTGCTGCCACAGTGTGCCGGTTGTCCTGTGCCGTGATGGTGGCTCCCCGCTGCTGCCACAATGTGCCGGTTGTCCTGTGTCGTGATGGTGGCTCCCCGCTGCTGCCACAGTGTGCCGGTTGTCCTGTGTCGCCGTGGTGGTGGCTCCCCGCTGCTGCCACAGTGTGCCGGTTTCCACCGCCGTCTTGTCTCCATGCAGCTGTCTCTGCCTGTGTGGCTGTTGGAAGTTCACTCCCCACCACAACGTCCACCACTTTCTGTCACAGCAGGAGGCAGAACATACCTTTTCGTGCGGAGTATGGTGGCTTCCTTCATTTGACGAGGGATGTTCTTGGAAGCACCGAGTTGCTGTCCAGATGGAATCATTGTTGTCGGTTAGGCTCGGGGTAGGCACCACCCTTGGTATGTGCCAACTACATACCTACATACTTTGATCGATTTATTCACGGTCATTGAAGTTATTGGTTGATACAAGCCGTGCTAATCGTGTGATGGTATGTATTCGGATAATTCAGGGAGCAGGAAGTAAGACTAGTAATCACTGTCATGTGGCGTCGGTCAACGTGGCAAATGAGGCTCAGTTGCGGGTTGAGAGTTAGTTAAAGAGAGTTGAGTTCAGTTGAGAGTTGAGTTAAAATGGAATGCCTCTCGTTGCTGAAAACTAACTTCGGTATCAAAGCACAACTATGGGTAGCAGGAATGACACAAACGTCCGGCTTGATAGTTAAAAGTGCGGGCAACCATTTCGATGCCATATATCTTGCAGGGGTGTATATCTGTGTCCCTCTGTAGGTGTACAAGCACCCAGTGGCGCACCTAGGGATAGTATTTTCTTCAACGTTGTTGAATGGGTGGCCCTGGGATGGATGAAGCTGCCTGTTCTTTTGTTCTCTTTTGGGAGTGAAGTTTTCTTCTTTTTTAAGCCATTTTGTGTTAAAAAAAGGATTGGGCCTTCTCATTGCACCCATACATGCACTCGCAAGCATTGTTTGTGCCCTCATACAATTTTCAAGAAATCGTTAGGTGCACCTAGGGGGGTGCTCTCTAGAATTTTAGTCCAATACAAAAAGGGAGACGCTTGAGCCGACCAATCAGCGTTTGGCGACTCCGTCGATCGTGATAATGGTAAACAAACAAAATTTTGTCTTTAGTGCGGCGAAACCGGTGACATCCACACAAATATCAATTTGTTTCCCTTGTTAGCGGTGACATTGTGGTAAAGTAGTATTAAAGATCAAGATTAAAGTAGCAAGAATGCCTTTGTAGGAAATTAGCACGAAAAATGGAACAATATATGACTAATGGTTTCCACAAGTTTTTCCCTACGGCCTCTACTATTGCCACGGTCGGCGGAGGTCGTCAAACGCTGATTGGTCGGCTCAAGTTTATATAATTGACGGTCGGCTCAAGCGTCTCCCTTTTTGGGAAGCGGAGCGTTCTACCTGGTGTTCTATTATAGCCTTGGGTGCACCCACCGCCATCTCCCACTGAACACCACTATTTGGCTTGTTTATCCCTAAGACTTTATGACAATTCATATGTCATTGCAAAACATGGCGTGCACATTATTGATGACTTTGCCGACATTATGCATTATTTGGAGCGACGCTATATGACCTGGAGGTTGAATGCGTCGTAAAAGAACCCAAGGTTCTTCTTCATCATTTGGAGTGATGCAGCCTGCAACCATACCCGCAAATATGCTCTGTCGCGGCACACTTTAAGGAGTCAATTCAGGAAGATGAACCTCGTTAGCGAAACGTTAAGTCAATATTTGGTAATGATAGCTTCCACATGAATCTCGGAATTTAAGGACACTCGCTATGACTCCCGCTCGATAACCCGAACCCCAGCCAACGGTCGTATGCGAATGGATTTTTGCCGCGATTTCACTACGTCTTTTCACTTTCTTTCAGTCTTTTTCAGTGTTGCGTCTGAAGAGTTGTTCAGTGCGCGGTGGCATATGGTGTGTGTTGTTTCCGGTGTACACCAATGTGCCGAATTTAGTGGTCTCGTGGCGTTAACTTGGGTCATTTTCCCCAATGTCTGCCGTTCACAGCAGTGTGTATGATTTGTTGGAAGGGTTGTATGACTTGAATTATGTGCTGTTTTTCCCAGTGTGCGGCGACATACACGGTCAGTTCTATGACTTGATGAAACTCTTCGAAGTCGGAGGACCGCCGTCTACCACAAAATACCTGTTTCTCGGCGACTACGTCGATAGAGGTTACTTTAGTATAGAGGTGAGTGGATCGTGATGGATGCGTGTTTGCCGATCGTTGATCGACTACCTGAGCTGATGTTCCAGCCACGTGGGCCGCCTTAGATGTAGATGCACTCCACGGATGTTGTCCAGTGTCTCCAGTTGTAGATGCACGTGGGGCAGGCATTAACGGAAAGATAACATTAAAAATGTGCTCAGCGTATTATCAATTACCAGGTGTACCAAACCAAAATGCAGTCACGTGAAGTCAAATGCGGTCTGGGCGCGCGTGATCAACTGGTCGAAGCGCCCTAAAGCCAAAATAACTAACTAAGTCAACTGCGGTCATATTGTGACAAGACGTAAGAAGAGCCAAAGGGACCCATCCGGGTTAAGCCTATAAAGGGAAATACTATATGACGAGAAAAAAAACTACCGAAACACCCTAGTGAATACTATATCCTGATTTATAAAGAAAGTATCATCTACCCCACTATGTCAAGTCAACAAATTAGCATGTAATGCCAAATATCGTTAAGTAGTGCACTTGAATATTACGTCAATGATCAGCGACAGTTCTTGGTTCACTGACATACCGAGAAATAATTTGGAAAAAATCCGTCTGCGCGGATATACATCAGTGAAGTGAGCAGGGTGCGATGAGCGACAGGTGGACAGCTCCGATTGTAAGAATAACCGTAAAATAAAAACGCTCATGTTGAAACAAAAAAATTGATCCAAATTCGCACTGTTTATGCTTCGACCACGGGCCTTCCTCAACAGTGACTGTTGATGAAGGTTCTTGCTTTCAAGTGGCTAGCGATTCGTTTCCATCCTGCATCGAATTGTGGCAAATGTAATGGAAACCGTAGCGACAGTTACGACTCATTGTCCTTTCCAATTGCATGTCCGTGAATCAGCCAGCCACTCCGGAATCACCTGCAATGCATGCAGGTGATTACAGGATAGGTTTATCGCTCCAGCGATCCCGTCGTTCACGAGGTCATCCCCCGTACCACATGCCCACGGACGTCATGTGGTACAGGCGAGAGGAGGGCAGTCCTCTCTTTCTTTTTCTCACTGCAGTCGATGCGCCCCAAAGTCCCAATAAACAAACAAACAACCCCCTTTGTTTTCCTTTGCTGGATTCAGCCATTCTCCACCCACAGGATGTGTGTAAAATCCATCACCAACCTTTTTAGGGGTGCCGGTGCGAATGTTTGATTCTGCCTTGGCGGGTTCGCCGACGTTTTGGCGGGGGCAGTGGCGCCGGTGCCTCTGTGCGGCTTTACCGCACCGCGGTGTGGTCAGGTTGAGTCACCGCCTGCCTGCGTGGCGTGTGTTCGCGGCGACACGTGCGTGCCGCTGTGAGGGGTGTGGCTGTGCCGCTGTGAGGGGTGTGGCTGTGCCGATGTGAGGGGTATATCACCGCCTGCCTGCGTGCATGTGTTCGCGCGACACGTGCGTGCCGTGGGGTGTGGCTGTGCCGATGTGAGGGGTATATCCGTGCCGCTGTGAGGGATGTGGCTGTGCCGATGTGAGGGGTATATCCGTGCCGCTGTGAGGGGTGTGGCTGTGCCGCTGTGAGGGGTGTGGCTGTGCCGATGTGAGGGGTATATCCGTGCCGCTGTGAGGGATGTGGCTGTGCCGATGTGAGGGGTATATCCGTGCCGCTGTGAGGGATGTGGCTGTGCCGCTGTGAGGGGTATATCCGTGCCGCTGTGAGGGATGTGGCTGTCATGTGTATGGCCGCTGTGAGGGATGTGGCTGTGCCGATGTGAGGGGTATATCCGTGCCGCTGTGAGGGGTGTGGCTGTGCCGATGTGAGGGGTATATCCGTGCCGCTGTGAGGGGTGTGGCTGTGCCGCTGTGAGGGGTATATCCGTGCCGCTGTGAGGGGTGTGGCTGTGCCGCTGTGAGGGGTGTGGCTGTGCCGCTGTGAGGGGTGTGGCTGTGCCGCTGTGAGGGGTGTGGCTGTGCCGCTGTGAGGGATGTGGCTGTGCCGCTGTGAGGGGTATATCCGTGCCGCTGTGAGGGGCATGGTTGTGCCGCTGTGAGGGATGTGGCTGTGCCGCTGTGAGGGATGTGGCTGTGCCGATGTGAGGGGTATATCCGTGCCGCTGTGAGGGATGTGGCTGTGCCGATGTGAGGGGTATATCCGTGCCGCTGTGAGGGATGTGGCTGTGCCGCTGTGAGGGGTATATCCGTGCCGCTGTGAGGGATGTGGCTGTGCCGATGTGAGGGGTATATCCGTGCCGCTGTGAGGGATGTGGCTGTGCCGATGTGAGGGGTATATCCGTGCCGCTGTGAGGATGTGGCTGTGCCGATGTGAGGGGTATATCCGTGCCGCTGTGAGGATGTGGCTGTGCCGATGTGAGGGGTATATCCGTGCCGCTGTGAGGATGTGGCTGTGCCGATGTGAGGGGTATATCCGTGCCGCTGTGAGGATGTGGCTGTGCCGATGTGAGGGGTATATCCGTGCCGCTGTGAGGGATGTGGCTGTGCCGATGTGAGGGGTATATCCGTGCCGCTGTGAGGGATGTGGCTGTGCCGATGTGAGGGATGTGGCTGTGCCGATCTGAGGGTATATCCGTGCCGCTGTGAGGGATGTGGCTGTGCCGATGTGAGGGGTATATCCGTGCCGCTGTGAGGGATGTGGCTGTGCCGCTGTGGGGGTGTGGCTGTGCCGTGTGAGGGATGTGGCTGTGCCGATGTGAGGGGTATATCCGTGCCGCTGTGAGGGGCATGGTTGTGCCGCTGTGAGCGTATGTGGCTGTGCCGCTGTGAGGGATGTGGCTGTGCCGATGTGAGGGGTATATCCGTGCCGCTGTGAGGGATGTGGCTGTGCCGATCTGAGGGATATATCCGTGCCGCTGTGAAGGGTGTGGCCTTGTCGCTGTGAGGGTGTGGTCGTGCCGATGTGAGGGGTATATCCGTACCGCTGTGAGGGATGTGGCTGTGCCGATCTGAGGGATATATCCGTGCCGCTGTGAAGGGTGTGGCCTAGTCGCTGTGAGGGTGTGGTCGTGCCGCTGTGGTGTGGCGTGCCGATCTGAGGGTATATCCGTGCCGCTGTGAGGGTGTGGTCGTGCCGATGTGAGGGGTATATCCGTACCGCTGTGAAGAGTGTGGCCGTGCCGCTGTGAGGGTGTGGCTGTGCCGATCTAGGGTATATCCGTGCCGCTGTGAGGGTGTGGTCGTGCCGATGTGAGGGGTATATCCGTACCGCTGTGAAGGGTGTGGCCGTGCCGCTGTGAGGGTGTGGCTGTGCCGCTGTAAGCCGATGTCCCCATTATCTTACCTCCCCGGGTCCCCCGAGGAGAGTATCTTGGTCCCCGAATTCGTATCCAGATCACATGAGCAAGTCCACTGATCCGTGTGAGATGTCCAGGTCCCCTAGCATATGCCCTGTTCCCAGATGGGATGTCCAGAGCCTCTGATCCCATGTGACGTGTCCAGATCCCCTGAGCAGATCCCTCGGTCCTGTGTGGGATGTTCACATCCTTTGCGCAGACCCTCTGGTCCGGTGTGGGATGCCCAGACCGCAGAGGTGTCGCGGTGTTTGTGCCAGCTTCGCCGACGCGGCGGCCCACCGAGCCGTGTGGCTGCCGTTGTCATGGCAACACGGCCTGGCCGGCAGGGCATGGCATGACGTGTTGCCGGGGGCGGTAGTCGGGATGTTGTCGAGCCTGCAGCCGACCGCGTTGGGACGCGGTCGTCAGCGGGTCACTACGCGACACCGCACACCGGACGCGCCGCCAACAGCAAACGCCGGCAGCCAATCAGCAGACCAGACCGTCTTGCTATTGACGTCATTGTGGCTGGCGGTGCGGTGCGTTGATGCCCGACGACGACAGCTTGATGTGCTGTGCTTGCGTTTGTTCGCGGCAGACATTGCAGCAAAGCAAGCCAAGGATTCGATAGCGGTGTAGGGCGGCAGGGTCATGTCGGCCGTCTTTGTAGCATAGCTCTGGGGGAGTAGGATTTGGTCATGGTATAGGATGTTTGACCCAGTATGTAGTACGTTACCCGTAATCTATGCAAGTGGTGGCCTATGACCAGCCGTGTTTCCCGTATCACATGCGATTTGTTGTTTTCATATTGTTTGCCTGGACCTGTATCAGTCAAGTTAGTAGTCTAACCAGGGGAAGGTCATTTGTCTACGGTTTCATTCTTCTTCCCAAGTCTGCCGAGTGCACTAGGTCAATTTTCGGTTTAGAAAGGGCACCCGGAAATGTTTAGATGCCAAGACAAACGTTTTATTTATGTAGCTCGGATGGGTGGAATATTCAACTTGGAATGCCTGGAGAAGAGCAGCATTACGCCATAGGTTGGTAATGATATTCTCAGGCGTATTGCACACCACAGTCGTTTGCCAGATGCCGTTATCCCCAAGAATGCCTAAGGCTTCCAGGTCTGTTGGGCTACTTTCACTTGTTTTGTCCATGGTTGAACTGGTTGTCATGACTGACTATATATCACATTGACCATATATTACATTTACCACCCATATTTGAAGTAGTGGTTTATTTGTTTGCACACCTTTTCTACCCTTTGTTCTAGCATTATCTCAACTTCATTTCACTGTTGATAAAGGTGGAGCTGCAGAACAGCAAAGCGAGCTGTGAGCTGATTGCCGCACCGTCTGGGCAGGGTTGGGCCGTCTTGGCACGGTTGGCACGTCTTGGCACGGCTGGGCCGTGTGGTTCGTGTTGCCTGATCAGTGTTAGGAGGAACGTCTAAGTTTAAGTGGGCTAGAACATGGTTCATTCTGGGATCCCAAGTCGTGACACATGTCTTATCTTTCGAAAGGTGTTTGCGATGATAGGACGTTAGCCTACTTGAAATGTTCATCCCAATAGAAGCTATGGATGTGCAAGCTGATGTAGACGATGAATGTGAATTTATGAATGGGCTAGATGTGTGGTGAAAAACGTAGTATTGAATGTACAAGATGTGGTAAAGCATTCTACAAATATCGAATGATGTATGTTGCGCAAATAGGCGAAGCGATTTTTGGAGCATGTGTACCAGCCGAAGGAACTATGATTGCGGAGTTGCAGGGGAAGATTCGTGTGGGCCGCACCAATCGAAGAGATTCTGCTACAGATAGCTTTTGTTGATGTCCAGCCGAGCTTGAATTCGTTGGCATGTTTTTCGGTGGTCCATTGTTTGTATTGATCACGCAAAATATCGTGGGACCGGCCGGACGGTATTGTGCAGCCAACTGCCTGCTTAATTGGGTTGATGAGAATACTTGCACGTTCATGTGCAGTTGTCATCAACAAATGACAAAAGTGCAACGAATGGGAGACAAGCACACCACTCGAGTTGATTTATTTGCTTTGTGAATAGCCTCCGCCCCACCCCTAACCCTGGAATTCAGCTAACAGCTGACGGCGTTGTGAGTGAGTATATTATGGTTAAATTTATCGCTCGTCGCATTGCGAGAGGTACCGTGATCGGTGCCTCACCTCGGTCATGTCGCAGAGGTCAGCTGGCCAGGTGAACACAGCAGCCGCTTGCGATAGCCGATTGTTATGTGACCGATTATTCCCGCTTGTGTGCTTTCTTATTCATTTCCTGCTTCAATGGTACACGTACTAAAGCTGGATATTGCAGAATGTGTATCATAGTCTTGCAAGATTGTGGCTCTTGGATATGGACTGACGTTGGGACCAATGCACGATAAGGATGCTCGCTTGACACCATTGTATGTGGAAATTCATGCACCCATATTAGGAAGCCGGGCTGTATGTTCATCGAGTTACGTACCCAGTTACCACGTCCCGTGTTCATGCTGCCTCAGTGGCTCCCAAATTGGCTACTGCGGTGACTCCCAAACAACGACGAAGAATGTTTTTCTCGAGTTTTTGCGTTGTTTGCGCCAACGTGTACGCTGATTAATAATGCAATTACTTTGGTGTTGTAAATATCAGCTTCGCAACTGCTTTCATTAGCATGACGTGTCGACTTACCGCGCATATCGGTTTAATTGTACAGTTCATATATTCTCTCATTATCCGAGTGCTATGCTAGTGTCGCCCAAATTGTAACGCTGACACCGGATGTCATTTAAAAGGTAGCGTTGCTCCCGACCTGTTCGGCACCACCAACGGTACGGTGGGTGTACGTCACAGCAGCAAATAGCTCAAAACTGACGGCCGCAGGCGCCGCTTTTCATGCAAGGTTAAGTAGGCACTACAGGCGGCGGGTGTGCGGCTGTGGCAGCGCGTTGCCTGCGACTGAGAACCAGTCCCTGCTGTCCGCCAGCGCCAGCGCCGGCGCCTTTTTGTAGCACAATGGCGCCGACACGTTTCGCGTGACACGTTCTATTTGTTGGGCAAGCCTGTTGTGCCGCGGAATTGTCCTCCGGCTTCGCGCTGGCCTCAGATCGCCCGCGAGGGGCTATGGTGTCATGACCACTCCCTCTGGATCTGCCTCTGGATGTGGAGCAGCGTGGCCTCAGCTCGCCCAGGGAGGGCGCTGACGTCTGATGACCTCTCCCTCTGGATCTGCCTCTGGATGTGGAGCAGCGTGGCCTCAGCTCGCCCAGGGAGGGCTCTGACGTCTGATGACCTCTCCCTCTGGATCTGCCTCTGGATGTGGAGCAGCGTGGCCTCAGCTCGCCCAGGGAGGGCGCTGACGTCTGATGGCCACTCCCTCTGGATCTGCCTCTGGATCTGCCTCTGGATGTGCAGCAGCGTGGCCTCAGCTCGCCCAGGGAGGGCTCTGACGTCTGATGACCTCTCCCTCTGGATCTGCCTCTGGATGTGGAGCAGCGTGGCCTGAGCTCGCCCAGGGAGGGCTCTGACGTCTGATGACCTCTCCCTCTGGATCTGCCTCTGGATGTGGGGCAGCGTGGCCTCAGGACGGTGTCGGCTGCCCACCACTCCAATAGCCGCACATAGTGTATCCTGGTGTCGACACCTGTGTCCGTCGCACCACCACTCCAGCCCCGTGCTCATGCTACGCAGCTGAAGATTGTCACCATGTGTGTGGCTACCGTACGTGTTCATTATAACGCGTGCAGTTTGTCGTGTGCAAATCGTCAAACACCGTAGAATAGTTGACTGGAGGCATAGTTAGTTTACGAATGTGGACATGGGGATGTTGTCAAAGGATGAATAATATGCAGACCACTACGATGGAGTTGTGTTGACTGTCGTGACTTGGTGCAGTGATGAGTGGGCTGACGGTCGTGACTGGGTGAGGTGATGAGTGATCTGACTGTTGTGACTGGGTGGAGTGATCAGTGATCTGACTGTTGTGACTGGGTGAGGTGATCAGTGATCTGATTGTTGTGACTGGGTGCAGTGATGAGTGGGCTGACTGTCGATACTGGGTAGTTATGGGCGCTATATGGCCAGTGCAGTCGATGCGCCCTTGAAACCCAAATAACTAACTAACTAACTAATTCGCCCGCGACCAATCGGCGTGAGAGATTGGCGACGCTATATGACTCAACGGTCGACGCGTCGTAAAACCAATAACCAACCAACTAACTAACTAACTAACCATCAACCACACGAATATATCGGACATACACGAACACGCACAAGTCTGGAACATTTCTCTGTGGAAGTGTGAAGCGAAGGCGAGCGGCAAAGTCAGTCATTATTTATGGTTTGGGGTAAGCGATATTGTTTTTGTCTCCCGTGACGTTTTTTTTGCCGCACAATCTGTTCATCACAGTCATATACTGTGGGTTTAGAGCATCACTTATCAATGGCTGGCTCCAATCGGGGCGACTTTTTGACTACCTCACCGAAATGTCCTCCGTAATATATGCACCTGGTGGAACAGGTTAAACGATAATGTTATGTCGTGAGATGTGCTTATCTTTACCAATATTTTTATATTCTGTGTGGATTTGGTAGAATATGCGACGTATCGACTTTTAAATGACTAGTATTGTTATTGGCGCTATATGACAAATGCAGTCGGTGCAACCTAAAGCCCAAATAACTAACTAACTATCAATGGCTGGCGTGCTCCCACCCAGGTGGTGGAGGAGTCCGGATGCCAACGGCTGGGCATCCTCCGCGTAGCGCATACTCGCCGCCCTTAAATATGCCATCTGGCACAGGCAACTCCTGTGCTAGCAGCCTCGCCCTGGTGGACATGTCGTGGCTGCGGTCGGCCTGCGTCGTTCCCGTGGACGGGGGATGCACTCGGAGGCCGTCGTGTCGTGTCGGGCACGTTGTCATGTCATATCGAGAAGTGCTGCGATGTGCATTGTGCAAGGCCTGGATATGGTGATGGTGTGTTGTCGTGCAGGTTATACACGACCGGAGCCATAATCAGGGGCATGTGTCACCACCGTAAGGTGGACTTTTTACTTTGATTTAAGTAAATGATGTGTCACCACTCATTGATAAAAAAAACTGCGTGGTGAAGCGGATCGTGCTCAAATCACAGAAAAACTGTGTCATTATTTTGTTCACAAGGTGGGGACGCAGTTCTCTGGTCCTATTTGCTGACTTACTACACGTAAAGTACCATTATCATTTAGTTGTGATCATTTGGTGTCTAGCCTCTTGTAAGCGATTGCATTTGTGTACTGGTGATGGAGACACTGCGTCAAAGGTAGCGATGTGTTCATGTGCTCATGTGCTCGTGGTACTTCAGATACGTGTGTCACTGTTCTGTTTAGCATTGCTGTTTAGTACTAGGGATTGTTGCTCATTCTTGTTTTGTCTGTTGCCAATTTTCGTAAATCATTTGCTGATTTGTTTTATGTTTCACTCTAGTGGACAGCAACCGCATATCATGGGAACTAATTGCGTAATAATTGAATGGTAGTGCAATGACAGGCTATACTATGCACTGTGTTTCACGACTGGAACAATTAGTTCCAAGTGCAGAGTGGTTGGGCCGGGGACCCCCCCCCCGACATGATGGCAGTCGTCACGTGTCCATCCCCCCCCCCCGCTGTCCAGGCTCACTGACCCCACGCCCATGGCCGCCTGATGCGTACGTAACCGGTGCCGACCCTCTGTTTCAGTGTGTGTTGTACCTGTGGGCGTTGAAGATAAACCATCCCACCACGCTGTTCTTGCTCCGCGGCAATCATGAGTGTCGGCATCTTACAGAGTACTTCACATTTAAGCAAGAGTGTAAGTAGCACCTCGGGGGACGAGTAGTCTAGGGGCAGGTTGCCCGTCTCACAATCGAAAGATTGTGGGTTCGATTCTCACCCGTCGCTGCTCTTCGCCCGCGGCGAATCGGCGTGAGAGAATGGCGACGGTACATGACTCAACGGTCGACGTGTCGTAGAACCAATAACCACTCAGTGTCACCCCTTGGACGGCATTGTCCACGTTTGAGCAACAGTGTATTACCCCAGGCAGCGGTCTCCACGTGTAAGCAAGAATGTGTGCATTAAGTTGGAGTACTTCACATTTATGCAAGACCGTGAGTATCATCTCAAACGGAGTACCAACTCCCAGAGGGAATCCTCGACGGTTCGATATCGGGATTGAACGCTTCAGTGAATCGCCTTATTCTCTGGTGTCCTCGGAAACTTGACAATCACCCAGACACTTTTTTCTGGGGAGGCTCTTATTTTGTGCTTGTTCACGTTAACCGTGAAAGTAATAGATATGCCGTAAATATCTCCAAAATCTACCCGTTGGAAATATGAATGAACTCCCATCTTCCACCAATCAAATCTGACCCGCCGTCGCTGGTTCGGAACAGGCACTCCGGTGCTTTTATGGAGACTTAGAACATGGATTAGCGGTGCTCTACATGCTGTTGATTCGGCTGATGGAAAGCATTGCGGGTGTGCACCTACATGGTCCAAGTTTAGCTGAGATTTGGCGCAAATTGTGGGCTTGCTTTGCAATTTCCAGCCAGGCCCGTGCATTCCTTCATCTCCCTTGTCCCCCAAAAGATGAAGTGTCCATTTCTAATCGTATTTCAGTTTGGGCGGGGTGTGGCGCGTGGGGTGGCTGGCCGCTCCCCCGGCCTCCCCTTGAGACCGGTTGGCACGTGCCACCGGACGCTCACCGACTGACGTGTGGTGGTGCCTGTGGCACAGTGCTAGTGACGCCCCTCGTCCATTGACCAATACAGACAGTCGTCTGGCTTGCTGGGGCCTGCTCTCCTGGCGATTGTCAGAAATCCTCACTATGGAAGGCGGTGGAATCCATCTTAGATTTGGACATCATCAGCCAAGTTGCAGTTACCGTGCGCCAGCCACGTTTCAGAATCTTAATATCTATTTGGCTTTCGAGAAGATCCCATGCGTTCAGGTGAGTATGTAAGCGTCGCCCCGGCCGCTCCCCGCGTCGCCTCCTGCACTCAGCCCTGCTGGTCGATGCCGGCGCTGTTGCGTGCTGGCGAGCAGGAGCGTGTGTGGGTGTACGGCGGCTGTATGGGTGTGGCATGCGGGTGCCATTGGCACGGCAAGCGCGCAGACTTGACGCACCGTCGCTCCGTCTGGGCGGGCGCCGTGGGCGGAGATTGCCGCGGCCTGGAACGCTCGCCTGCAGTGCGGCTGCGGTTGTGTGGGTTGTGTTGGTCGTGGCGACGGACGGACGTGGCGGCGGACGGACGTGGCGGCGGACGGACGTGGGGACGGACGGACGTGGCGACGGACGGACGTGGCGACGGACGGACGTGGCGACGGACGGACGTGGCGACGGACGGACGTGGGGGCGGACGGACGTGGCGGCGGACGGACGTGGCGGCGGACGGACGTGGGGGCGGACGGACGTGGCGGCGGACGGACGTGGCGGCGGACGGACGTGGCGACGGACGGACGTGGCGGCGGACGGACGTGGGGGCGGACGGACGTGGCGGCGGACGGACGTGGCGGCGGACGGACGTGGCGGCGGACGGACGTGGGGGCGGACGGACGTGGCGGCGGACGGACGTGGCGGCGGACGGACGTGGCGGCGGACGGACGTGGCGGCGGACGGACGTGGGGGCGGACGGACGTGGGGGCGGACGGACGTGGGGGCGAAGCCGACTGCGGCCTCGCGATGTCGGCGCGGTGCGTCGGTTTCGACTGCCTGGTCGCTCCGATCAATGGATCGGGCGCGGAACAACGGAGTGCACGTTCGCGCTTCCCGGTTAGTTATTCAATGGACCAGCGTGTTCTCTGTACGAACCTTCTGGCCAGGGTCTGTCCAATACAAAAGCCACGTGGCGACGCCTGATATACCGTAGCGTGCCGGTGAACAGATCGAGCTCCTGTAGCTGTTCGATTTTGTACAGGGAATGTGGTGTCGTTTATGTAAGAAAGGACGTTATGATGCGCATGGACGAATAAGTAGCCCCTTCCGACTAGACGAGCTCCCGCAGATGTAGCAACGCTGACGGCGTGATGTTTGTGAGTTGGTTTAAGCGCTGATAAAAGCATCAGTTTTGATGTTTGGAGTTCAGCTGGACGACATTGCTACCGTGCATAATACTGGCATCATTCATAGGTGTGTTTCACTTTGTGAAATTGATTGCTGGGGGAGGGGCAAGAGCAAAGGGTCTTCTCGATGGCCAAAGCTGGCCTACAATGCTAATTTTGTCTTGGGGGCCCAAAGGTTATGCTTCTAGTACACATAGGCCCAATGGTTATGCTTCTGGGGGGGGGGGGGGGTAGTCTGTGATTATGTAGGTTAGTGGCACCCTCAATTTGTGTATGCGTAGTGACACCTCTGTGTCCAGTCGAAAGGTGTGCGCAACAGTTCCGTCCCAAACCGTAGATGTGGTTTTTGAGAGGAGCTCGGGCTGGTCCGGTGTCTGGTCAAGCCGCTCTAAAAATCACATTTAAACGTCGGATCATCCAAGTGGCCTCTCCAATGTGTTCTAATTGATCAGTGTTTGACATTGCTGGGTCTTCGCAATAGTTCATTTGCATCTGTTTGGAAGACACGCGGCAGCTACGTTTAGTTTCCGCGGATATGGCTGAGCATGAAGCAAGTTGCGAAACGAAACAGTTGTCCAGACTTCCAAACCTGACGTGGTCCGTGTCGTCGTCACGCGATGGAATGTTGGAATGGTCGGCGCGGTTGTTGCAGTGCCGTAGTCGAACGTGCCGCAGTGGCGTACACCGCTGAGGAGGTCACGTCGGCAACGCTGCTCCAACGCGGGATACAACTGTGGTCAACTTGCCACATTTTTAGCCAGTCTTTAGCACCAATGCGCTCTCAAAACGTTTACAAGATATATAATGTTGCAGAGAGCTGTACTGAGCATTGTTAAATTATAGAGTTGCAAGATGCAAGACACAAGATACGGCAGTAAACTTTTGCAAGATGTTCAAAAACATTTCAACATATTGTAGAGCGTAGTAGTGCTGGTTCATGTGCATGTCTTGGGCGCCGGTCAGAATTTGTCATCTTGGTCGAATTATTACGATTTTACTTTACATACGTTCCCTCAGTTCCCAAGAAACTCGCACAAATTGGGCGCTAAATGATCACATTTCGGCCAATGCGCCCTAAAACGCAAAATAATTAAAACTCGCATAAAGGGGTTTGTGTCACTTATCCCATGCGGAACCCACCAAGCAAAACAAAACTGTCTGCTCCACGTCAGACCTGCGCTGTTAACCACTGCGATCAAGTTGCGTTGTATTTCGTTGCGGTTGCATGCTTCGTAAGCTAGTTAGGGTAGCTGGTTCTCGGGCTTCGAGCCGCCCCAGCTCTGGGTTTGGCTTCGGCTCCTGGACCAAAGGAGTGGCTTTGTGTCCATGTAGCGTCTGGATGTGGTGTCTCGCAGACCAATGACTGGTGATGATGATGGTGGCGTGGTGATGGATGCACCGTAGTGGTGCCAGTGAGAATGACTTACATCCATCAAGTCGTTACCGTTGGTTACTGCCAATGCCCGCGAGCTTCACAAGACAATATATCTTGCGGTAGGGGCCGCTGGAAAACGTAGCTGCCCAGCTTGCTGCCAAAATGTCATAATGCGGCTCACGTATCGCGCAAATGTAGGTCAGGTCATCCGGAGCGCGATCACTGCGTCGTGCTGTGGAACTGGATATCGCGTGAGTTCTAAGGTCACCTGAAGCCTGCACTTTGGCAAACTTGGCGAACTCATTCAAAGGCGCTCGTCGGTTGACCTTTCATGACACGGTCGACTTATGATGGCGTTTCGCGACTGATTTGACTAGTTTGGCGCTGCCGCCGCCACCTTCGTGTGGCGCTGCTGTCGCTAGCGCTTCAACGATTGGGCGTCTTCGCCCCGCGGCGTGGTTGGGTACGCTGCCGACGTGGGAAGAATCGACGGTGATTGTGGTGTGGTAAGATCATTCATCGGCTCGTTTCTTGGAGCTAAAAATATAGATATATAGATAGATGGATGTACACGTACAGATTAAGCCTTAATCCGCGTGTGTGGCGCGTGTGTTTTCATTTCGGCGAGTGCGCACTAGTTAAACACAGCAGATGCTGGCAAATGCACAGACACTACAATTGCATGCTGCACAAAACTGCTGCTGCTGTATGCAATACAAAACTACTGCTGCTGCTGCACAAAATGCTGCTGTATTAGTTTTAGTATTAAGATTACAGCATAATTTGATGATAGCAGTGCCCGCCTTCTCGGCATTATACCTCCTACAAGAGCAAAGCGCGAAGTAGTTATCTAGCCAGAACAAGAAAAGTGTAACGGGATCGATGCGCTTGAAAGCGGAACAAAGCACACCGGGCTGCTGGAGTGGCTGGGTAGTTCCGTGTGCGCTTAGGGAAGATCATGTGGGTAGACTGTGTGGATGTAAATACTTGATTGTGTTTGTTTCGGGATAATGGCAGAGGATGGGATCTGGCGATAGTGAGCATGTAGCCAAGCTGTTCACGCACACTCGCATGCATCGGTGGAGTTGTAGTGTCAACAACGAGGCGCTTGAGAACCACCAGGATTTGTGAAATCCAGCGTCGGGCTTATGAGGAACAACAGAAGCGCTTCCCCTCCCCCTCAGAAGCACTGCCTGAAGTTGTCGGACTGAGACTACTCGTACTGACATTTCCCTCAGCTCACTATCGGCCCTCGGGTTGAGAAGCGCGTTGCAAAGCAGAGATGAACGTGCGACATGTGTTCTCCGACTGCGACCGAGAACAAAAGTCGAGTGTAGTGGAAAGGAGTGTACATGAGATGTTAGTAGAGTGTAGTGGAATGGGATATACATGAGCTGTTAGTCCAGTGTAGTGGAAAATACAGTGTGTCATAACCTCTACAGGCCATGACCTCCACAGCTCATAACCTCCACAAATTCAACATACACAAAGGCGTCGTAACCTCCACTGCTCACAGCCTACACAGCTCCGAAGCGATCATAACCTCCACAGTTCACCACCTCCACAGGTTCAAGAACTTCATAATTTCCTCGAAGCATCACTTCAGCTAGCTATCGCTAGGTAGCACCACGGTCTGGGTATTATAGCAACGAATAGGTAATGTAAAATGAAGTATACGGAGCGCGTGTATGGTGTGACCTGTGACCCACCTGTTGTGGCCGCCGACAGGTAAAATGAAGTATGCAGAGCGTGTGTATGGGTGTGACCTGTGACCCACCTGTTGTGGCCGCCGACAGGTAAAATGAAGTATACAGAGCGCGTGTATGACGCGTGCATGGAGGCGTTCGACTGTCTACCGCTGGCCGCGCTCATGAACCAGCAGTTCCTCTGCGTACACGGAGGCCTGTCGCCAGAAATACACTCGTTAGAGGACATACGCAAGGTGAGCAGAACTCGGCTCGGCAACGCCCACCAGCCGGCGCCGGCTGTGTTGTGGTGTGTTTTGCTCCGTTTTGTTTGGTTTCTTTTTCGGAACTTGTAGAGACGTGGATGTTTCCGGAGCGTTCGAGTGACGCGGTCCAGCCCCCCCCCCCCCCACCCACTCCCAAGTTGATTACCTTCATGCTTATGGTGCGAATGGGGAGAATGGCATTCGATCCCCTCCACACCCTGTGCAAGATGTGCGGCGAGTCGGATTTGTCGTTGTACAGTTTCGATTTAAAGTGTGTGTGGTTGCGCATTTGCCGCCTGTCTCTGCTAAAGAGAACGCTCCCACTCTGGGAGCGATGCGATATTCCATCGGTGGTTGTGTCGGTGCCACGATTGTGTGGAAGGAGCCACGTATTCTCTGGAGTGACCTGTGGGGTACAGATTCCACAATATTTCGAAGACAAAGAAGAACTTGTGTTGTTTTGAGAGGTGAGCGGCTGCGCAGGCCATGCAGTGGGGCAGCTCCCACGTCGAATGGTCACGGGCAGGCCCAAACAGATCGTAACACTCGCAATATTTCGGAAATATACCTTGTTGGCGCGGTATTTCGAAGGCACACACTACTCTGCAGCATTTTGAAACTGCATTTTCCATGCAATTATTCGATACATGATTTTGTTTTTATGTCTTTCTGCTATCTAAGAAAAAACAAAGTGTGTCAGCCGCAGATTGGGTTTTTCCCCTCAATTTTGGAAAGAGGCGTACGCCCGTGGTTGGCAGCGGTGGCGATACTCAGTGGAGTCCTCAGACGACATGGGCGGCTGGTGTGTAATACGCCCGTGGTTGGCAGCGGTGACGATACTCAGTGGAGTCCTCAGTGTATCCCGTGGTTGGCGTCGCGATACTCAGTGGAGTCCTCAGACGACATGGGCGGCTGGTGTGTAAACGCCCGTGTGAGCGGTGACGATATCAGTCCTCAGACGACATGGGCGGCTGGTGTGTAATACGCCCGTGGTTGGCAGCGGTGACGATACTCAGTGGAGTCCTCAGACGACATGGGCGGCTGGTGTGTAATACGCCCGTGGTTGGCAGCGGTCGCGATACTCAGTGGAGTCCTCAGACGACATGGGCGGCTGGTGTGTAATACGCTCGTGGTTGGCAGCGGTGACGATACTCAGTGGTGAGCGCTAAATGATCCATCATGGTCGATGCGCCCTGAAACCCCAATCACACACACACACGATTGCTCAGTGGATTTCTCAGTAGGTTCCTCAGACGACACGGCCGGCTGGCGTGTAAAGCTCACGCTCACGGTACCTTGGGAATGGTGACGAGTCAGTGCATTGGATATGATGCCGAACGCAAACTAGCATTCAGAACGCGTGAACATCATTCACCATGTCACGTGACAACTGGATGTTGAATTAACGGCTTTCCGTCGGGTGTGCGATGTCGAAGAGAGTGAAGTAGGATGTCGATATTCATAATCGAACCAATGTCATTAGAATGCGGTTTATCTAGTTTATTGGCGCTCAATACGGACCCAATAGCGAACTAAGAGCGGTATTTTTGTCGTTGTCTCTGGGAAGATGATACCTATGCTATTAACTTCTGCTGTTGCATAGCAGATAACATGAGAGGTAATCACATTACCTGGAATTGTATTACAAGATGTGCGTGTATCTACCAGTAATTGTGAGCATGTGCTGTCAGGCACGAACATAAAGACTGCCTGTTAGCGTGGCCTGGAAGCACGAGTCACATTTGTTATCGAGAAGGGGAATGCTGGCTCAGCTGGAACTTACTGAATGCTGAATTAATTCAGTATTCGACAGGAGACATATACCAATTTTCACGCGCGAAGAAAACCACCTTTCGGCGCCATCCACTCTGCCAGTCGCGAAGGAGCCGAAAGTGCCGCCGATTCAGTTTGGGCGGCGAGCGTTCAGGCGACACGCGCCGGCGCGTGTACCGGCCAAAGAGCAGCGCCGCCAGCGCCGCCAGCGCCGCCCGTCCGACAGTGTGGCAGGCCGGCCGACAGAGCCGCGTCCGGCTCATCTGCGTGCGAGTTGCGAGCCGCCGGCGCGCGCCGGCCCAGATCCGGTCGATGGCTGATGGCCGGTCGGGCCATGGCACTGCCGAGTGGCGCCGGTATCGACACGTCGGCCGCCCGCCCCGCCCCGCCCCGCCCCGCCCCGCCCCGCCCCGCCCCGCCCCGCCCCGCCCCGCCCCGCCCCGCCCCGCCCCGCCCCGCCCCGCCCCGCCCCGCCCCGCCCCGCCCCGCCTCGCCTCGCCTCGCCTCGCCTCGTCTCTCCCCCCCGCGCCGATCAATGCCGCCGCCGTGACCTGAGCCGGCCGGACGCACAGCGCCGGCTCAATTGCGCCCCCCCGCCACGCCGCACTGCCCACCCAGTCGCCGCTTCCGCCGAGGCGGCGGCCGCCGTCGCCAATGTGACGCCGCTTCCGCCAAGGCCTCTGCTTCCGCCTGGCTGGCGGCTACGTTAGCCAAGATGACGCTGCTTCCGCCTGGCTGGCTGCTACGTGGGCCAAGGTGGCTGCTTCTTTCGCCGAAGTGGCTGCTCCTTTCACCAAGGTGACTGCTACTTTCGCCAAGGTTCCCGCTCCCCTTGTTTAAATGACTGCCACTTTCGCTGAGGTGCCTGCTATTTGCCAAAGTTCCACCCAATTTGCCAAGCCATTGGCTTTTTTATGCCAAGGTGACGCTCCTCCCATCAAGATGGTTCGTCGTTTTTCCTCAAAATTGTCGTGTTGATGCCTAAACAGCCGCTAAGACAGGTGACTCTTTAGCCGATCTTTAGCTTTCCATGTAAAGGTGGACGCTCCTTTCGACAAGGTAGTCGTCTGACCCGCCAAAGTGGTCACCCCTTTTCGCGAAGGTGACAGCTCCTTTCGCCAACGTGGCGGCTTCTAGCACCACAATGACTATTTAGTCTACCAAACTGGCCTGGTGTTTCGTGCACCCACCCGCAGTAGGGTCAGCCATTGTTATTCGACTGGCTAGGGAAATATTCCATCCGGGCGACTTTTCCATTTCCCCTCGGGTATATTGTCTTTTTTATCACATACACCGTTCTTAATAAGTTGTATGCTGACATACCGCAGCCTATGTGCTGTTTGTTACAATTAGATGTTGCAGGTTCTGCTAGTGTATGCAATGTATTGACGTGTAAATAACTAACATTGTTATGGGGATATATGGCCGATGAAGTCGATGCGCCTTAAAGCCCAAATAACAACCGAAACACTGGTATTTCTCCAAAGTAGCTGCACATTCAGCCAACATGCATGCTGCCTTCCAAAGTAGCCGCCCTTCTCGCCAATATGGTCGCTTTTGTTGCCAAGGTTGTCGCTTCTTTCGTCCAGTAGTCGTGCAGTAATCGCCCAGTAATCGTCCAGTAATCGGGAGGTATTCGCCCAGTAATCGGGCCAGTAATCGTCTGGTCCGTCCGGCCTCAAAACGTGCCCCTGTAATCAGGCGGTAACCTCACGCGCACGACATTTGCCACGTGCCACGGCGTCCGCACGTGTTACCACCCTCCGAGCGCTTTCAAGCAGAACGTGCTGGGGACCACGAGACGCAGACCAGTGTGCCGCTTGTGACTGTATTGCGGGAGTGCCATCTTTTTTCTCTCGGAGGGGGATCGAGTGGTTAAGGTGTTCAGCTCTGGATACCGGGGTTCCGGGATCAACACTCGTACCACTCGGGACATTTCCCAACCCCGCGACCTACCGGTGAAACAGTGTAGGCACGCCATTGACCATGATCGTGAATAAAGTGCATCGTAATCCCCCCCAGTAAACAAAAAAAAACGTTCTTTTCTCGGCGGGTGTCATCGATTTACCTATCAGTTGAGGTCAAAGATCGGATCGTCATAAAACTCGAGAATGTTCTGAAGCGTCAACTGTAATCAAGCTATCATGATATATCATTGGTTCAGCCAATGCTCCCGTGTGTACATTATTTTACAGTAATAACGCCTCAGCACATGTCATGTTTGAATGGCACGGCGTTGGGCATGTGGTATCACCGATGGAACTTTTTGAAACTAGCTCACCACTGTTTTCAAGTTGGCCACGAAAAATGTCGTCCCAGCTGATCATTGGTCAGTGACCAACGGCCAGTGGTCAGTGACCACTGGCCAGTGCCTACTGATGTTGGCTGGTACGGACCACGGAGTCGAAACATCCGAACTGCCAACAACTCAATCACTGACATCGGACATGTCGAACGCGACGCGAGCAAGCGAGACGAGTTTGCAATTAATTTCAGTTCTGAACGTAGCCGACGGCATTACCGAGTTCACCCGCGACTAATCGGCGTGAGAGGTTGGCGACGCTATATGACCTAGCGGTTGAATGCGTCGTAAAAGAACCCAGCCCCGAAGGTACCGCTTTCAGGGTCGTCATGTTCCGTTAACTCGGGAAAATACGTCATTCCGATGAAAAGTGTGTCCGCACCGGCATGTCCTCGTGCCCCGTGACGTCACTGGGCGTCAGGCGACGTCACCGAGCGCCTGTGCTAAAATATTGGTCTTTCGTTAGGTGTGAGGTGTCGAATCGAGTACAGCAGGATGTCTGTGTTGCACTGTCGGCATTCACTGATGTTGTGTTGAGGCGCGTGGAGGAACCGAATCGGCTCGTCCGTTGTCCTGTTGGACGTGGTGCCGGTCGGTCGCGTGTTTGAGCGTCCGATCGCATGAGTCGTCGACCATGCGTTCCCATCGCGATTGCGTGTGTATGTCGGGAGCCGGGCAATCTGAATGCGGGGAATCAGTCATGAAAAACTGTACTTTGTTTGGTTATTTGGGCTTCGGGGCGCATGGACTGCTTCAGTCATACAGGACAAACTGTACTCAGCCTACGTGCGACCCCACTTGGAATATTCGGTACAGGCATGGAGCCCTTGCGTAGAAAGATATAGATATGCTAGATGTGATAGATAGATAGATATGCTAGAAAGAGTGCAGCGCAGAGCCACTTGACTGATCAGTGGACTAGGTTGACCTTGTCCGTTGCTGCGTTATGCTGATGTTGTAGCCCTCCCTGTAGCCTTCCCTGCAGCCTTCCCTGTAGCCTTCCCTGTAGCCTTCCCTGCAGCCTTCCCTGTAGCCTTCCCTGTAGCCTTCCCTACCCCCTGTAGCCTTCCCTGTAGCCTTCCCTGTAGCCTTCCCTGTAGCCTTCCCTGTAGCCTTCCCTGTAGCCTTCCCTGTAGCCTTCCCTGTAGCCTTCCCTGTAGCCTTCCCTTGTAGCCTTCCCTGTAGCCTTCCCTGTAGCCTTCCCTGTAGCCTTCCCTGTAGCCTTCCCTGTAGCCTTCCCTGTAGCCTTCCCTGTAGCCTTCCTGTAGCCTTCCCTGTAGCCTTCCCTGTAGCCTTCCCTGTAGCCTTCCCTGTAGCCTTCCCTGTAGCCTTCCCTGTAGCCTTCCCTGTAGCCTTCCCTGTAGCCTTCCCTGTAGCCTTCCCTGTAGCCTTCCCTGTAGCCTTCCCTGTAGCCTTCCCTGCAGCCTTCCCTGTAGCCTTCCCTGTAGCCTTCCCTGTAGCCTTCCCTGTAGCCTTCCTGTAGCCTTCCCTGTAGCCTTCCCTGTAGCCTTCCCTGTAGCCTTCCCTGTAGCCTTCCCTGTAGCCTTCCCTGTAGCCTTCCCTGTAGCCTTCCCTGTAGCCTTCCTGTAGCCTTCCCTGTAGCCTTCCCTGCCTTCCTGTAGCCTTCCCTGTAGCCTTCCCTGTAGCCTTCCCTGTAGCCTTCCCTGTAGCCTTCCCTGTAGCCTTCCCTGTAGCCTTCCCTGTAGCCTTCCCTGTAGCCTTCCCTGTAGCCTTCCCTGTAGCCTTCCCTGTAGCCTTCCCTGTAGCCTTCCCTGTAGCCTTCCCTGCAGCCTTCCCTGTAGCCTTCCCTGTAGCCTTCCCTGTAGCCTTCCCTGTAGCCTTCCCTGTAGCCTTCCCTGTAGCCTTCCCTGTAGCCTTCCCTGTAGCCTTGTAGCCTTCCCTGTAGCCTTCCCTGTAGCCTTCCCTGTAGCCTTCCCTGTAGCCTTCCCTGTAGCCTTCCCTGTAGCCTTCCCTGCAGCCTCTAGCCTTCCCTGTAGCCTTCCCTGTAGCCTTCCCTGTAGCCTTCCCTGTAGCCTTCCCTGTAGCCTTCCCTGTAGCCTTCCCTGTAGCCTTCCCTGTAGCCTTCCCTGTAGCCTTCCCTGTAGCCTTCCCTGTAGCCTTCCCTGTAGCCTTCCCTGTAGCCTTAGCCTTCCCTGTAGCCTTCCCTGCAGCCTTCCTCTGTAGCCTTCCCTGTAGCCTTCCCTGTAGCCTTCCCTGTAGCCTTCCCTGTAGCCTTCCCTGTAGCCTTCCCTGTAGCCTTCCCTGTAGCCTTCCCTGCAGCCTTCCCTGTAGCCTTCCCTGTAGCCTTCCCTGTAGCCTTCCCTCCTGCTTCCCTGCAGCCTTCCCTGTAGCCTTCCCTGTAGCCTTCCCTGTAGCCTTCCCTGTAGCCTTCCCTGTAGCCTTCCCTGTAGCCTTCCCTGTAGCCTTCCCTGTAGCCTTCCCTGTAGCCTTCCCTGTAGCCTTCCCTGTAGCCTTCCCTGCAGCCTTCCCTGTAGCCTTCCCTGTAGCCTTCCCTGTAGCCTTCCCTGTAGCCTTCCCTGCAGCCTTCCCTGTAGCCTTCCCTGTAGCCTTCCCTGTAGCCTTCCCTGTAGCCTTCCCTGCAGCCTTCCCTGACCTTAGCCTTCCTTCCCTGTAGCCTTCCCTGTAGCCTTCCCTGTAGCCTTCCCTGTAGCCTTCCCTGTAGCCTTCCCTGTAGCCTTCCCTGTAGCCTTCCCTGTAGCCTTCCCTGTAGCCTTCCCTGCAGCCTTCCCTGCAGCCTTCCCTGTAGCCTTCCCTGTAGCCTTCCCTGTAGCCTTCCCTGTAGCCTTCCCTGTAGCCTTCCCTGTAGCCTTCCCTGCAGCCTTCCCTGTAGCCTTCCCTGTAGCCTTCCCTGTAGCCTTCCCTGTAGCCTTCCCTGTAGCCTTCCCTGTAGCCTTCCTGTAGCCTTCCCTGTAGCCTTCCCTGTAGCCTTCCCTGTAGCCTTCCCTGCAGCCTTCCCTGTAGCCTTCCCTGTAGCCTTCCCTGTAGCCTTCCCTGCAGCCTTCCCTGTAGCCTTCCCTGTAGCCTTCCCTGTAGCCTTCCCTGTAGCCTTCCCTGTAGCCTTCCCTGTAGCCTTCCCTGTAGCCTTCCCTGTAGCCTTCCCCGCAGCCTTCCCTGTAGCCTTCCCTGTAGCCTTCCCTGTAGCCTTCCCTGTAGCCTTCCCTGTAGCCTTCCCTGTAGCCTTCCCTTGTAGCCTTCCCTGCAGCCTTCCCTGCTTCCCTGCAGCCTTCCCGCCTTCCTGTAGCCTTCCTGTAGCCTTCCCTGCAGCCTTCCCTGTAGCCTTCCCCGTAGCCTTCCCTGTAGCCTTCCCTGCAGCCTTCCCTGTAGCCTTCCCTGTAGCCTTCCCTGTAGCCTTCCCTGCCCACGACGCCGCTTCCACCGCCAGCGTAGTATCAAAAGGCGCAGGGACATAGCCTCCTCCCTCGTCCAGGATTTTGCAGATTTATACAGTAGCTGTGTGATGCTGCATGCAAAGAAGTTTTTGAGAACAGTCCTCGCTGCCACCCAGCTATAACATCTCGTACCGTTCCGACTCATTACTGTTGTTCTTTGGTCTTGTGGCAGCGGTTCGTTATCAGGTGTCTCAACTTCAACGCCTTGGACACCGTTCCCACACTCATTCGGGTTTTGACTCTACCACCGTTGCATTTATATCTTAATAAAACTTCATCGTTTTCGAATGATTGCAGATCGAGTTAAAATGGGTCTTTCTCTTATGAATCCGTATTTTCAAAATGTCACATTTCACGGTGTGTGCTTTTTCCCAAAGCGATGTTATTGGGCATAGCACAACAAATGCAGATATATACATATATATATATATATATATATATATATATATATATATATATATATATATATATATATATATATATATATTTATATGTATATATATATATATATATATATATATATATATATATATATATATATATATATATATATATATATATATATATATATATATATATATATATATATATATATATATATATATATTTGAGATGGGACATCCTTCCATTCGACAGCTATTCCAAAATTAAGCACCTTTATATTACACAGGTATTTTATTATATTATTACATATTGCATTGCATACATATACATACATATACCTTACATTACATATTACATAGATATATTACACATATTTATATCGCAAGGAGCAAAAGCGAAGTAATAACAAATTATCCTTGGTTAGTTATGTAAGACATCAATACATCTGTTACAGTCTAGCAGTTCTCCAGTGGGGGGGGGGGGGAAGCTCAGTTGGTAGAGCGTCGGACTCTTGATCGCAGGATTGTGGGTACGAATATCACAACCGACGGCATTACCGAGTCTACCCGTGACCAGTCTGAGTAAGATGTTGGGGACGTTATATGACCTAGCGGTTGAATGCGTCGTAAAAGAAACCGAGGTTCTTCTACTTCTCCAGTTCTCCAGCGGGAAGATGAAGACGACAGCAATCAGACGGATTTGATGTTGCGGAGTTAACAAGCAAACATATCCACGAGTGGTTATTTTCCAACCGTGGACCGCACTGTCAACAGCGCTGTCATTAATTAGACGTTCTGATGTTGACACCGCTCGGGTGATTAGGCTTTATGATCGGGTCTCGGCTGCTGCCGCCTGCGGGTTCGTGGCGACGGTGGCCGCTGGTGATTGGCCCGTCGGCGACGGTGGCCGCCGGTGATTGGCCCGTGGCCGCCGGTGATTGGCCCGTGGCCGCCGGTGATTGGCCCATTGGCACCGGATGTCGGACACCGTCCTCGGGCCGGGCTACGCCAGGCTAGGCTAGGCTAAGCTAAGCTAGGCCAGGATGGGCTAGGCTAAGTTAAGCTAGGCTATGCCAGGCCAGGCTGGGCTAGACTATGCCAGGCTAGACTAGGGAAGGCCAGGCTAGGGCTAGGTTATGTCAGTATAGGCTAGGCTAGGCTAGGCTAAGCTAGGCTAGGCTAGGCTAGGCTAGGCTAGGCCAGGCCAGACCGGGCGAGACGTGGCCCGGCGGGCTGTTAATTGGCCGCCGTTTGCCTGCCGCACTGACGGCTGATCATTAGGCGGTGCTGTCGGCGCCGAGACCGCCGTGTCGCCGGTCGGCGGGCAGCCCCGGTGACAGCTGCGGGGCTGACACGACCGGCGCCGGTGGCGGCCGCGGCCCGGCCGACCGAGCTGCGCTGGTGGCGGCCCCTCGGCCCCAGCCTGACGAGCCGGCCGTTCTCCGGCAGGGACTGGGACGGGAGCCGTAGCCCATCCACGGAGCCATGGGCGTGATGTGTGATCAACTCTCATGTGTGGCCTTTAGTTGATTGATTTGATTTGATTATTTGGGCGTGGGGCGCATCAGCTGCTACTGGTTGTGTGGCGCCCATCTGCTGTGTGGCCGTTTGTCCACCAAATCTATGAGACGTTTCGGACATCGTGGATTTGTTTTTGGTTTCGGCTCCAATTAGGATGGTTTGCAAAAAAAGAACACATGTGAGTGTCGTTGCATGACACCCAATTTCGTCACGTGCATGCGTTGCCCGAGGTGGCATGGTTGGTCGGAATTGTTTATGGTAGCTTGCCGCTATGTGTCGGAGCGATTCAAAGCACATGTTATCGATTGATTAGTTCGCGCTCTCATTACCAGATGTGTGGACGGTGGACACGCCACCGGTCGAGGTACCGGTCCAAGGCTGTACACTGTTCAGTGGACAGTGGGCAGTGGCCGGCTGCTGACGTGTCGTGGACTACTGGTGGGCCGTGAACGTTCGGCGGCGGCGGCGGCGGTGTGAGCGCCACCCAACCTCCTTTCGTCGTATGTCAGGCGCCGCCGCCGTCGTATGTCAGGCGTCGTATGTCACGCGATGGTCGTCAGCTGGCCTGACCCTGACCCTGCCCTACCCTACCCTGACCCTGCCCCTACCCTGCCCCTCTGAGCAGCGAAAAGCGTGTTCTTCGGGAGGGGAGGTGGTAGGTGGCACTGCCGCTGGTAGTGGCATATTCCTCGTGTGAGTCATTCCCCTCCTTCCCTACACACACGCGCGTGGATGTCACAGTACCTAGCCATGTACGTGATGGCCGCCTGATTCCTGACGATTGGTCGATTTTTTCATGCTTTCTATGGTAACTGTGCTATTGTTTCCAGGTCCTCCCACAAATATATCCATTTAACATATCGCTTATTTCCAAGATGAACCTGCGGGGACGAGTAGTCTCTTAGTAGTCTAGAGTACTGGATAAGTTGCTCGTCTCACAGTCGAAAGGTTGTGGGTTCGAGTCTTACCTGTCGCTACTCTTCGCCCGCGACCAATCGGCGTGAGAGATTGGCGACGCTACATGACTCAACGGTCGACGTGTCGTAAAACCAATAACCGCCAAGACGAACCTGCCGATGTGTTGCCGGCCGGCGTCTAGTGTGTGGCCTGTTGCGGTGCGGGCCGGCCGCGGCACGTTGCTGCTATGCTGCACTAGCGCGGTGTCCGGCGGTAGGTTGAGCCGACCTGGCGCCGCAGACGCGGCTGCAGCGGGGCGAGCAGCGCCGCCTCGTGGTCAGTGGTCGGTGGTCGGTGGTCGGCCGTCAGTGGTCGGTGATCGGCCGTCAGTGGTCGGTGATCGGCCGCCAGTGGTCAATGGTCGGTGGTCAGCCGTCAATGGTCGGTGGTCGGGCGCCAGTGGTCGGTGGTCGGGCGCCAGTGGTCGGTGGTCGGCCGCCAGTGGTCGGTGGTCGGTGGTCGGCCCAGTGGTCGGGTCGCCGTCAGTGGTCGCCCGTCGGTGGTCGGTGGTCGGTGGTCGGCCGCCAGTGGTCGGTGGTCGGTGGTCGGCCGCCAGTGGTCGGTGGTCGGCCGTCGGTGGTCGGCCGTCGGTGGTCGGTGGTCGGCCGTCAGTGGTCGGCCGTCGGTGGTCGGTGGTCGGTGGTCGGCCGCCAGTGGTCGGTGGTCGGCTGTCGGCCGTCGGCTGAAGGCCGGTCGATGTGGCCCAGAAGTGGCGGCCTGGCGCGTCGCCGTGGCGCGAACCGTGCCCACTGCCGCGGCGGGGGCCGACCGTGACGCCGATATGGCGCCAACCGGATGTGACACGTTGGCGGGCGGTGCGCTGTAGTTTTGCCAATTTGTATGGCGATTCGGCGCATGGTGTCCTGGTGCGCAAAGTGTACTACTGCGCATGGCCATGGGCTCCTCAACGAATATTCGGCGATAGACCACCACAGCCTTTTAGCGTTTAACGTTTAATTTGACGTTTCGCGTTTGAGTTCGTGTGGCACGAGAACACTTAAACCGCCATCATTCCTCGCTTTTGTCGAGGCCGGGGCCACAGCACAGGCCGACCTCTCGCCGTATTGAGTTGCTCCTCGTCACGCATGCGAAGCGTATTATGTGTCAACGAGCACAACCGCGATGTTTGTCACTTGCCTGCTTGCATCGTCTCCAATAAATTAATTAATTAATGGCGGCAACCCAAAACAGCAGGAGCTGGCAGGCGACCGACGCGCCGATAAGTGACCCGCCACGAGTCGCTCCAAGCATTGCTTGGCGACACTGACCACAGGAGACCATGGGCGGCGACACTGACCACAGGAGACCATGGGCGGCGACACTGACCACAGGAGACCATGGGCGGCGACACTGACCACAGGAGACCATGGGCGGCGACACTGGCCACAGGAGACCATGGGCGGCGACACTGACCACAGGAGACCGCGGGCGGTGACACTGACCACATGAGACCATGGGCGGCGACACTGACCACAGGAGACCATGGGCGGCGACACTGACCACAGGAGACCACGGGCGGCGACACTGACCACAGGAGACCATGGGCGGCGACACTGACCGCAGGAGACCACGGGCGGCGACACTGACCGCAGGAGACCATGGGCGGCGACACTGACCGCAGGAGACCATGGGCGGCGACACTGACCACAGGAGACCATGGGCGGCGACACTGACCACAGGAGACCATGGGCGGCGACACTGGCCACAGGAGACCATGGGCGGCGACACTGACCACAGGAGACCGCGGGCGGTGACACTGACCACATGAGACCATGGGCGGCGACACTGACCACAGGAGACCATGGGCGGCGACACTGACCGCAGGAGACCACGGGCGGCGACACTGACCGCAGGAGAGCACGGGCGGCGTTACTGGCGGATCGATGTGAAGCGCCTGTGAGATACAGTTATATTCCAGGTCGCGGAACAGTCGGAGTCACAGCACAGTTCCGGGAGTCACCGTCCAGTCCCTACTCACTGTCCTATCCAAATACGGTCACAGGCGTCACGGTCCACTCCCGACACAGTCCCGGGTCACGGTCCAGTCCCAGGTCACGGTCCAGTCCCGGGTCACGGTCCAGTCCCGGGCCATGATCCAGTCCCGGGTCATGATCCAGTCCCGAGGGGGTCACGGTCCAGTCCCAGGTCACGGTCCAGTCCCGGGTCACGGTCCAGTCCCAGGTCACGGTCCAGTCCCGGGTCATGATCCAGTCCCGAGGGGGTCACGGTCCAGTCCCAGGTCACGGTCCAGTCCCGGGTCACGGTCCAGTCCCAGGTCACGGTCCAGTCCCGGGTCACGGTCCAGTCCCGGGTCATGATCCATTCCCGGGTCACGACCCAGTCCCGAGGGTCACGATCCAGTTCCGGGTCGCGGTTCTGTCCGGGGTCACGGTCGCCCCCGTTTCGGGTCCCTGTCCGGCCCCGTGGGATCACTGACCGGTTGCCAGCACACACGGACCGACGCACAACAGCCACCTGCATGAGTTATCACCTGCCGCCTTCCATCTGTCACCTGTCACCCTCCATCTGTCATCTGTCGCCTTCCACATGCCACATGCCACCTTCCATCTGTCGCTTTATATCTGTCATATGTCGCCTTCCATCTGTCACCTGTCACCTTCCATCTGTCACCTGTTACCTTCCATCTGTCATCTGTCACCTTCCATCTGTCACCTTCCATCTGTCACCTGTCATCTGTCGCCTTCCATATGTCACCTGCCGTCCGTCGCCTTCCACGTCATCTGCCACCTTCCACCTGTCACTCGTCCTGGCAGTGTTACACCTGACCAGGCAGCAGCGGCCGTGTCACTGTCAGCTAGTTCTGGCATGCTGGCCGGCCCCCTACTGGTGTAACCATGACAACGGCTGCCGTTTCCATGTCTCATCCATCTGATGGTGTTTCTTTTATTGTTTCCCACTATCGGTTTTCGTCACAAACTAAGTCATCTCGTGGCGTTTGTCGGGATGGTTGTACGTGTCCCGGACACGTGTCAGGGCCTGTCCACGTTGGCGTCGACCACGCCACCCGATCGTGCAGTTCCGGTTCAAGGGCACGGTTTTAGCGCGCCAGTTTGCCGCACTGCCGCTGCGCTGCTGCGGTTGCTGTTGGTTGGTGTTGATGTTGGTTGTTGTTGGTTGTTGTTGGTTGTTGTTGTCAGGCCCGCAGCGGTTGTTGTTCTGTGCGGGTCTGACCGTCACAACGAGATGCGATCTGTCGTGGCCGGGGTGGACCAGTGCAGGTAGTGCTCCGTGGCGTGGCGACCAACATTGGGCCAGATTTGAAGAGGTGGCTATGGAGACCTCCCGCGAGTTTCGGCAACGTCCTAGCCAGTGCGAGTCGTCCCCGTCGTCTTTGATGTCGAATGTTGTTGATCGTGCCCTCGCCACCCATAGGTTCGGCTCCCATAGGTTCGCCACCCATAGGCTCGGCTTATCGCCACCACTGACAATGTCCAAACACCTTTCGTTTTCGTTCGCCGAAGACCGGGAGGCGCGCGCGTCTCGAACGCTAAACTCGAACGGGTCGCGACCTGAACGACACACTCGGCGTCGAGCCGGCTGCCGGCGGGGTGGCCGTCGGGCGGCGGCCGGTGCGTGGGCGGCCGGCGTGCCACGTCGCCGCCGCCGCCGCCAACATCGCGCCGGCGCCATCACGACGGCCACCCCGGCCGGCAGCCGCGACACTGGGCCGCCTCCCGGCGGGCGCCGCCCGGCGCCGCCACCGTGATTGCCTCGGGGCGTCGGCCGGCCGCCAGGCTGTTAGTCTCGGCACCGTGCGCCGGATCACAGGATCACAGGATCGCAGGTGGTCGGGCGCGCCGTGCTGTATTAACGAACCCGGCTGCGCCGCCGCATCGGCGCCACAGTCTGTTACGGCTACTGGAGTTGACTTTGGCTACTCCCGGCTACTCGAGACCCAATGTGTATATATATTTATATTTATATATATATATATATATATACCGGTCAGTATGTAATGTATGTATGTATGTATGTATATATATATATATATATATGTATGTATGTATGTATGTATGTATGTATGTATGTATGTATGTATGTATGTATGTATGTATGTATGTATGTATGTATGTATGTATGTATGTATTATATATATATATATATATATATATATATATATATATATATATATATATATATATATATATATATATATATGGATAGATGGATTGATGGATTGATGGATTGATTAGATAGATAGATAGATAGATAGATATATAGATAGATAGATAGATAGATAGATAGATAGATAGATAGATAGATAGATAGATAATATTTATATTTATGCCTATAGTGTGCGTGGGGAACGTGCAATCGCGGGTCACTCCAAAGGGACCATGTAGTCGGTGCTTGGTATGTTAATACTAACGGTATACATGTAGGAAATGAGCATTCCATTTGTAGAGACGGTGTAGCTCAGACTACGTAATTAAGAAAGTTCTGAAACTTGGCTTAGTCGTAGCAGTTTGGTTGTGTTGGTGAACACCAGCTCGTTTTGCATCGGCGAAGGGGTGTCCATTTGGATGCAAAACAGCACGGATGGATTTTAATGGAGAGTGTCGAATCAATATTGGAATTATACGGTCGGAAAGCTCGTCGGTGCTTGTCAGTATGTGGTGCCGGGCTCTTTCTGTGACTTGACCCGTCCGGACGTTCTGGTTTTGATTCTTGTTTTTATTTGTATTTGTTTTATTTTATTACTTGTTGGGTAGTCCGTCGAGGACTTAAAATGTGAGACTGAAATGATTCCAAGTCATGAAAGCTATTTGTTTGTGTGCCTTTTAGAGACTTACCAGTATCGTAAGGATGGTGACAGCTGTACATTTTCAACGTGTGGAATGGAATGTGGACATGACTGAAGTCTTGCCCGGGTCCGTTTTCATGTGTGTAGCACGTGCGTGTTCCTGCCAGGGTGGGAAGCAGGGTGAGAAGCAGGCGACGCCGTATGTCCTCCGCTGCTGAGTGCGTCGTAAATCCACGACCAACCAACCAGTTGTTACAGCTGCAGAGCAACACCATCTGTCCCTTGTTTGCATCGTGAGCCATGATTCGTAGGACTAACTGTGTGGACAATTTGCCACTTGTGGTAGTCTGTGGAGCGTTTGCAATGTGGGTATGTTCAACGTATTCGTATTCAGTCTAGTCTTTCCTTAACATGCAGCTCCTATGCGGTAATTTGAGCAGTCAATTCGCTATGTATAGTGCTAAAAGCTGCTGGTAGCAAATCCATTTATAACCTGACCGGACCTGACCTGGCCGTGACTCTTCGGTTTAGAGCATTTAAAATTGGAAACCGTATGCATGGTATGGATGTATCATATCCATACATATGACTTGACCTGTGTTTCCAAGTGAACCGCCCAAAATGCGTCGACGCTCCGATCCACATGCCACGTGACTTGACCTGACCTGACCTGACCTGACATGTGTCGTCAGGTGGACCGGTTCAAGGAGCCGCCGGCGTTCGGGCCGATGTGCGACTTGCTGTGGTCGGATCCGCTCGAGGACTTCGGAAACGAGCGCAACTCGGAACACTTCACACACAACAGTGTGCGAGGCTGCTCGTATTTCTACAGGTATATAATCGTACACTTGTGGTAGTCTGTGGATGGATTGCAATGAGAGTATGTTCGAAGTATTCGTTTTCACCCCACGGGTCTATTTATTTATGAGCATGTTGGCTGATTTTCAAGAAGCACAAGTGTGCTGTAAAGGTACAGCTGTACATTTTCAGCGCGTGGGTTGTATTTGCGGAACGACTGAACTCGTGTTTATGCCTGTTTCATGTTAATGTTTCGTGCTCCCTGGGCAATTTCTCGCCTGTTTGCTCTGTCATTACCATACAGTTCCTGCGCGGTAATTGTGCCAGCCGATTTGTGCAGCCTCGCACGGCTGCGACCCTCTTCACCACGCCCCCTCGCTGCGGCTCCCACTATTGAAAGCCGGTGGGGGCATGGTAGTCCCACAGCGGCATATCCTGCCCGGGTGCACAATATTGTCTGGGTCCTACGGCGATGTGTTGCCTGTGGCCCTGGCTGATCTATCCTGGTGCACAATATTGGCTTTACCAATCCTACGACGACGTGTTGCCCGTGGTCCTGACATACCCTGCCCGGGTGCACCATGTTGTCTTTGCCAGTCCTACGGTAATGTGTTGCCCGGTGCCGTGCCTCAACCTGCCCGGGTGCACAATATTGTCTCAATATTATACGGTGATGTGATGCCCGTTGCCCTGGCATATATTGCACGGGTGCACACTATTGTCTTTACCAATCCAACGGCGATCAGTTGTGCGTGGCCCTGGCCCATCCTGCCCGGGTACACAATATTGTTTAAATTATGCGGCGGTGTGTCGTCCGTGGCCCGGTATATCCTGCACTTGTGCACACTGTTGCCTTTGCCAGTCCTACGGCAATGTGTTGCCCGTTGCCCTGACTTATCCTATCCAGGTGCACAATATTGTCTAAAAATTGTATGGCGATGTGATGCCCGTTGTCCTGGGATATATTGCACGGGTGCACAATGTTGTCTGCCAATCCCACGGCGATGTGTTGGCCTTGTTCTCCTGGCGGGTTTATCCTGTCCTTGTGCACAATATTGTCTTTAACTCGGGTGCGCTGTCTTGCCGAGTGTTCAGCTGTCATCTCGCCGGGGGTACGCCCTCTGGCGCCGCCCGATACACGCTCTGACACGGCGCCGTCTGCCGCAGTTACGCCGCGTGCTGTGACTTTCTACAACAGAACAACCTGCTGTCCATCATTCGGGCTCACGAGGCGCAGGACGCCGGGTGAGTGGCGCATGCCAGTCGCGATTCAGGTTCACCAGACATGGCTACGTAGGTCAGGAGCTAACTTATGTTTGGTAGCCATCGTGGGCTAGTTTATTGACCTCGGTTAGGTGGCTAACCTGGCATACCCAATGGCATATGCGTAGTTAAGCTTTGTTATGCAACTAAACTTTTTTATCCGTAGGTGTCCAAAAATTAGGTTAGCAAACCTAATTTGGATAGGTAGATATTGGGTATTTTTAATCTGGGTAGCACGCCTATGGAACGGTAACCAGGGACAAGGAGAGTGCCGACCTTGAGAGGGCTACGTTTAGGTTGGTTGGACGGTGTCGTTATGTCAAATTCGTCAGCTGAACATTGAGAGAACATCATTTTAGGTGCAACATTTTTCACATTCTCGTCCCGTTAAACATCCACGGCGACAACGCTTCACAGATGTGGATCTGGTGTCGCGCAAGGGCTTGGAATTTTCAGCTGATGATGGGATGACGAGCCTCGTGTCAATCTCCCCCTCCCCTCCCATCCCTCACCTAGCCAACCGCTCATTCATGTCCGTCATCATATTCGAGTGTGATGGCGACGATCGTTGCATCGTTGCAACGGCCTCGACGAGGTCCAGCCGGACGCTCCGCTTCCGCTGCGAGATGGCCGCGGCCATTGCAGCAGTGCGGCCCGGCAACCAGCCGACCGGTCGATCTGCAACCCCCTCACGTCGACCAGGTCCTCTCGTCTGTGGCAGACCAGAGTGCCGGCCAGGTCCTCGCGTCTGTGGCAGACCAGAGTGCCGGCCAGGTCCTCGCGTCTGTGACAGACCAGTGTGCCGGTCAGGACCTCTCTCGTCTGTGACAGACCAGTGTGCCGGTCAGGGCCTCTCTCGTCTGTGACAGACCAGTGTGCCGGTCAGGGCCTCTCTCGTCTGTGACAGACCAGTGTGCCGGTCAGGTCCTCTCCTCTGTGACAGACCAGTGTGCCGGTCAGGGCCTCTCTCGTCTGTGACAGACCAGTGTGCCGGTCAGGGCCTCTCTCGTCTGTGACAGACCAGTGTACCGGCCAGGACCTCTCTCGTCTGTGGCAGACCAGTGTGCCGGTCAGGGCCTCTCTCGTCTGTGACAGACCAGTGTGCCGGTCAGGACCTCTCTCGTCTGTGACAGACCAGCTCCGCCGACCCGTGCCGGCCGGCCGAAGCACGTGACGTCTGTGACACGCAAGCGCGCCGGTCGCCAGCGGACCGGACCGCGCCGGTCGCCAGCGGACCGGACCGCGCCGGTCGCCAGCGGACCGGACCGCGCCGGTCGCCAGCGGACCGGACCGCGCCGGTCGCCAGCGGACCGGACCGCGCCGGTCACCAGCGGACCGGACCGCGCCGGTCGCCAGCGGACCGGACCGCGCCGGTCGCCAGCGGACCGGACCGCGCCGGTCACTAGCAGACCGGACCGCGCCGGTCGCCAGCAGACCGGACCGGACCGCGCCGGTCACCAGCGGACCGGACCGCGCCGGTCGCCAGCGGACCGGACCGCGCCGGTCACCAGCAGACCGGACCGCGCCGGTCGCCAGCAGACCGGACCGCGCCGGTCGCCAGCAGACCGACCGCGCCGGTCACCAGCAGGACCGGACCGCGCCGGTCGCCAGCGGACCGGACCGCGCCGGTCGCCAGCGGACCGGACCGCGCCGGTCACCAGCGGACCGGACCGCGCCGGTCGCCAGCGGACCGGACCGCGCCGGTCGCCAGCGGACCAGACCGCGCTCGCGCACTGCGCGCCGGCCGGCCAGATGGTGAATCATCCGACGAGCTGACGGCTCTGGCCTGACGTCTGGACTCGCTGATGTCAACAGCGTCGCATTCCGTATTCTCGGCGGCGCGGCCGTGGAGGCACCCGAGGGATCCGGACCTACCCCGGCAGAGTTTTTTTTTGTATTGAATGTACCTGCACATTATAGAGCTCCATGGGCCTCGATTGAGACGAATGTGAAGTCAAGTCAGCATTGGAGTATGACACAATTTTTCCCAAGATCAGTATTAAGCTAGAGTATCTCTTTGAATGTGGGTTCTTACTAAGGGGACTTGATGAATTTAGCGTGCTAGTATCGAGGCAAGTTCCTGGTTGCGCTGTTCCATCTGATCTTGAGCGGCGTCCTCTAGTGTGACGCGTCTGTACGCTGTGAAGCGACGTTCTGTTCGCCTTCAGGGACAAGTAATTAACTAGTGAGGTGGTTGTTGTCTTCAACGATAGTGGCGCGTTTCCTGTAGGAAGCCTAGTGCACCTAGAAAACGGACACCGGATGCTGAAAGTGATCGCCTTTCACTGCGGTGTGTTTTCACTGGCCTCGGTCACCGTGGTGACTGCAATAGACAACGTCACATTACACTGTTTTCCACTGGCCTCGGTCACCGTGGTGACTGCAATAGACAACGTCCTATTACACTGTTTTCCACTGGGAATGTCACGGAAATCGTGCATGTCGCTCAGCGTCAAAGGAAATGTGGCGCATTAGTCCTGTGCACATTTGAGGATGCCGTCCCCATCAACATGTCAACTGTCAGCAGAGTCACTCATGCTCAGCACATTTTTGATTTAGCAGACCGTTGAACCGCAAGGCGTGAGGCTGATCAATGTGTGTTTAGAACCGGCTGTACGTGTACGATATATCCGCGGCCTATTCCCGAGGAACACATTGCCTCAGTGCCAGTTACGGCATCCTTGCTGTGTAGTTGTGTGGCCGGTGTCGTTCTAGCCATTGTAAACAATGCGCTGTGAGCTGGTGTGTTCAGCCAACGGACATCGTACTTGTTTTGTTTTTTTAACGGGTAGCGTGTGCTTATTTTGGCTGCGCTATCTTGTGTTGCGTGAATGCCACGTCGCTTTGAAAGACGGCAGAGTGGTCCAGAGGTTGGTCAGGGACATGAAGTCCCTGAACATGGTCAGGGACCTGAAGTGCGTCAGTGCCCCTTCCGGAACCAATTTTTATTCAACATTTTTTCCTGGTGTCACGTGTCCATGCACACGTGGTACGTGTTCAGAAATTTAGATGTTAATGGCAAGTTTCGACTTTCGTGTGGCGCTATTGAGAACAGGGATTGTCTACTTCGCACGCACCGCGTATGTCGCACGTATGTCCACTGCGACATCCCCCGCACCTATTCCTATATGCCGGTCTTCTTTTGCATATATCTTGTAAGTCTTTCTCTTCTTTTTTCCCTGTAAATGCCAGGTTGTGGTTTTATTTTTCGTTCACCGAATATCCGAGCGGTCGGTTTCGCTTCCTCCGCGCTCAGCTCTCGGACTCGGTATCCTGACAAAGTAGCTCCGATAACAGCATATCCGCCATGGCGCCGAAGGCGCTGCTTTCTATGCAAAGTCTGTGATTGGATTAGGAATGGATGTGATCATTATGCGATATAGTCGATTCTTCCTTGTTTGTGATGTCAGAGTTTGAACTTAAAATTGTGGTCTGTTCTCACCTACTGAATGTGTCGGGAATCTGTTCAGGTATTTATTGCACATGGTCAGCTATTCCACAGTCAAACTGGGCTGTACCATAACCTTTGACATTCAAGTCAAATCAGTATCTACTAGCCAGTGCAGTTTCACAGCAACATCAGTGGTGAAGATCTGGCCAGATTTGTGACAACGCGACCGCTAGGAGTGCGCTTCGACAGCCGTTCGTGACCGATGTGACGACCATGCAATGTGATGACCATGTGATGTGATGACCATGTGTGATGACCATGTGATGTGACGGCCATGCAATGTGATTACCATGCCCGAACGAGCGACTCGTGATTGAAAGACTAGGAACATGCCATGCAATGGCTGTCCGGTCCGTAAGATGTGAAGCAAGCGGAGGTCTGGGAGAGACACCATTTGATGAATGTCAAGCCAATGTAAATGTATTAAATATGGGAAATGTAGTCAGATTTCCGTCTAGGAAATCACTGACAGTTGTATCACTAACTCTTCGCCCGCGACCAATCGGCGTGAGAGATTGGCGACGCTACATGACTCAACGATCGACGTGTCGTAAAACCAATAATCAACCAACCACTAACAGTTGTATAATACTAGTACGGTGTGCATTCCCACAGACTTTAATGCAATACCGGACATGGGAAAACACTACCCGAGCTATGAACCTGGGTAGTAAGCTGGCGGGCAGTATACGTTTAGCATTAAATAGAGCAGCATTCAATAGAGCAGCCAAAAGCCAATGCGTGTATCCGTGACGCTTTTGATGTGATGTTTCTATGCTGGGCTCCGGTCCCCAAGAGGCATCAAATATAGATCATGTTTAACCGCAGAGTAAAAAGCTTTCAGTGTAGGCTCAGCTTTCATTTCAGTGTGTAATCATGAAGTGTGTTGTGACGGCTGGTGGTCTCTGACGTACATGAGCTGCTGGCTTTCACTAATCACTGTCGCTACAGTGACTTACCAGCGGTGGCAGCTGATGGTTGTATTTCAGATCTCCGACGTACGCGAGCTGCTGGCTTTCCACTAATCACCGTCGCTACAGTGACTTACCAGCAGTGGCGGCTGTGTTCCAGGTACCGGATGTATCGGAAGAGTCAAACGACAGGCTTCCCTTCCCTCATAACCATCTTCTCGGCGCCCAACTATCTGGACGTGTATAACAATAAGGTGAGACCGGCTGCGGGCGACTGTCGGTCGCCCAGCGTGGCTTCCAGTGCTCGGAATACCGCCTCTGCAGACTGCAGCCAGAGGTCTGACTCGGCTCAAGCCGTTGTGGCGCTTCTGGCGATAATGCCTGTCCGTCGGCACTGGATATCCTCAGTCAACAATGTCCAGATTCGAAGCAGTCAAACGTATTCTAATTTGAAGCAGGGAATTTGAGCTCGGTGAAGTCGATGGTCTTATGGTGGAGTCCAAGTTCGGTAAGGAGGCCGCGCCTCTTCAATCATGCTTAATATAATACAATGCGGCTGTAATTTGTGCACCAAACAATACAACATGAATATGAAAAAGAATGTATCAGTATATGTTAAATAGCGCGAAAAGTGCAGTACAAGGAAAGCTGCAACAGATATGTGGGAGAGGACTGCATAACAATTGATCCCTCATACCTTTGTAGCGAAACCAATAAATTGAATTCCCTAAATTCCCGTACATCTCAGTGTATCAGTGTAATTAGACCAACAATATTTTCGACTGCAATGTTTGAATTTTTCTTCTTCGCAATTTGTTTTTTGATTTGATAACGACTAGAATTATGTAGAATGTTTCCAATTCACGCCATTTCAGGATGTGGTCGGCATGTGTTCAAAATGGGCCTCGAAGTGTTCGACTTTTGTCTGTCGCGTATCGGTTGTCGTAAGGCACCGGACGTCGTCCGTTTGGTGTGGCGACGAGTGGGCTGTGGGCTGACGGCGCCTCCGCCCCGCCCTCGCCCCGCCCTCGCCCCGCCCCCGCCCCGCCCACGGCCCGCCCACGGCCCTTAGCATTGCTGCGGCCGATATACCTAGCCACCGTTCGCTTCACCGTGCGCGGAGAATAAACATTGCGTGAATCGATGCCGTCGTCGACATCGCCCGGCGTCGATTGCCTGCCATCTGTTGGGAGCCGGATAACTACAGCTTGTGTCACACCCGGCAGGCGGCGGTCTTGAAGTACGAGAACAACGTGATGAACATCCGGCAGTTCAACTGCTCGCCGCACCCGTACTGGCTGCCGAACTTCATGGACGTGTTCACCTGGTCGCTGCCGTTCGTCGGCGAAAAGGGTGAGGCGACGCGCGCCGAGGCGAGTCCGTGAGGGGGATGAGAGGGTGGGGAGGACAGTCCGTGAGAAGAACGAGAGGGTGGGGAGGACAGTCCGTTAGAAAAACAAGATGACAGGGACAGTCCGCGAGAGGGACGAGAGGGTGGGGAGGACAGTCCGTGAGAAGAACGAGAGGGTGGGGAGGACAGTCCGTGAGAAGAACAAGATGATGGGGACAGTCCGCGAGAGGGACGAGAGGGTGGGGAGGACAGTCCGTGAGAAGAACGAGAGGATGGGGACAGTCCGCGAGAGGGACGAGAGGGTGGGGAGGACAGTCCGTGAGAAGAACGAGAGGGTGGGGAGGACAGTCCGTGAGAGGGACGAGAGGGTGGGGAGGACAGTCCGTGAGAAGAACGAGAGGATGGGGACAGTCCGTGAGAGGGACGAGAGGGTGGGGAGGACAGTCCGTGAGAAGAACGAGAGGGTGGGGAGGACAGTCCGTGAGAGGGCGGGGAGGACAGTCCGCGAGAGGGACGAGAGGGTGGGGAGGACAGTCCGTGAGAAGAACGAGAGGGTTGGGAGGACAGTCCGCGAGAGGGACGAGAGGGTGGGGAGGACAGTCCGTGAGAAGGACGAGAGGGTGGGGAGGACAGTCCGTGAGAAGGACGAGAGGGTGGGGAGGACAGTCCGTGAGAGGATGGGGAGGACATCCGCTAAGCCGATCAATGGAGCTAGTTGGTCAGTGCCCACCTCGTGAGTCCATGGTGTTAGGTGTGATTCGATGCCGACAGTTGGGCCCTGATGCTCCCACTTTGTAGTTGGGAAGCGGCCAAGCGATCAGCGCGCCTTTAAACCCAAATCACATCAGGAACAGCAGCATCCATGACGTGACGAAAACTCACATCAACTTATATCTGCACTTCCAAGCGGTTGTGGAGAATGGTATCTTCTTCATGGGTCAATCAGGCCCAGTCTTCGTGATTCCTCCTAATTTAGCCACCCCCGAACAAAATGAGATTGGCACCTCAAGGAATTTCTTGTTGAAAGAATACACACGTACGTAGGAAAATGTATGACTAGCCAAATGTTTTATTTTCATTCTGCTCCCTGCGCACAACATTAAATTGCGATCCATGCTGCTCCTCCCTAACTGCATTTTTTGGGGACCACCTGTGGGTTAGTTGGGGTTAGATATGCATGGGCACAACACATCCGGCAGGATGCAGTGTAATGTAGTTCGGCCGTACAAGTATTAGCTGACACTGCGCACAGCTGCCACAGCTGGGCCGTCCTCACACCACAGTGGCGCAGCGACCTGACTGTCGATTCCATCTCCGCCAGCCCCATCACGCCACCCGACCACAGACCGGTCAGAAGCGGCCTGACCTCTGGCCTCTGGCCTCTGGCCTCTGATTGGCCGCGTGGCCGCAGGCCGTCTACGTGTCCTCTGACGCCGAGTCGTGGCCCCGTCGGCGGCTGATGTGGTTGCCGCGGCGTGTTTGGTGTCGGCGACGGTCCGGCCGGTTTCGCGGCGGCTCGGAGTCGTGGTAGCTCAGTCGGCAGGGCGTTGGAGTCCACCGGCGACCGAGCGACGTGAGAGGTTGGCGACGCTGCATGACTTGGCAGTTGAATGCGGCGTAAAGGAGCCCAACGCAAGGATCGTGTCGGGTCAGTCTCCCGGATACGGGGTCACGCCTCCAGGTGGTACGTCTGTCGACGGTCCGGCCATTCGTTCGTCTAGGTGTGTTGAGGCGGCCACCGTTAGTGTATGGAACGCTGCCTCTGAAGTCACCAGTCGTCAATTTATGACAGGACTGGGCGGTCACTATGGGAGCCTTATTGTTAACACCGCCAGTTGACCGAGTATTCTGGCATCGCGATCCATGCGGCGCTGTCCAGAAACGTCCTGCTGTATTCGGCTGTGTTGGGGTGTGATTGTGGTTCGTTGCCTAGGTTACTGAGCTTCAAAAGGCTGATTCTCAGTGCTGGTTGGATAAAATGGACTTGTTGTTTTCCTTTCGTTTTAGTCTGAATGCGTTTGTTGATGCGTTCGCTGCCAGTTTAATCCGCTCGTTGCTGGGAACGAGCAGAATCCGCCTCGCCTTGGCAAATTATTTGCGGTAACTCAGAAATGGCTTAAGATGCTGGCGCCAAATGTTTAGCAGCTGTTCTTACATCGATTATGCACAGTTCCAGATGAAAGGGAAAAAAATCTGCTTATGCTAAGCCGATCAGATACGATATCACATTAAGATCACATTCCGCGATTGTCAGTCGAACTGAAGGGCATCGTAACTCTTCATAAAAGAAAGCAGTATTTAAGATATGTTACTATGGTGCATATTAAATGATCGCTAGGATGACGCGTTGCCAAATGTCAAGCGTGTTGTTATCATTTGACTGGCCACGGACTGCCCATGGTCGTAGAAATTAATGAATTCAAATATCGTACACGATGCATTTGGAACCTGATATGCCTTAAACCTATATTTTCGTCTCTTGCTCCAAGTTGACAGTCTCAAACGTTCTAGTAATTGTTTTCTGAATAGCAGTCTGGAAAAATCGTCTGGACAAGACTTCACGTCATTATTTCACAATTTGATCCGAGTTATCCACTGGTCAGATTTGTGTCGGCCCTGTACAGTATTCTGAAGGACAAGTCAACTATTCGGTGTTGGATTGGTTGGGTGTGGCTTTACAGCGCACACAGCAGCTGAGGCGATACGACCCCGCCTGCCCATCGCCCTGGCAGGAAGGACTGGCACCGCAGGGAATCAAACCTGGTACCTCTGACAGGCCGGACACCGATGTTGGGGTGGGGACGAGTGGTCTAGGGGTAAGATGCTCGTCTCGCAATCGAAAGATTGTGGGTTCGAATCTCACCTGTCGCTACTCTTCGCCCGCGACCAATCGGCGTGAGAGATTGGCGACGCTACATGACTCAACGGTCGACGTGTCGTAAAACCAATAACCAACCAACACCGATGTTGGGTTGTCTGTACCAGCTTGGTTGCTGCCAATATGGTTCGTCTGATCTTGTGCATTTGACCTGACCTGTGACCTTATTAATACCCTAAAATAAACATGTTTTATATGTTTCCGGGTCACCTGATGCAGCGCTATCGATTCCCGTCTGAATCATTTGAATTGCTGAGGAATTTCACGAGATGTCCAGGGGGAGAGAGGTGGCAAAATCTGCTCCTCCCAGACAAACAAACAGGGGAGAAGGAGGGGAAAAGAGACAGAGAGGCAGTATGTTGGAGGTGTGCCGGATCACGCAGGTCATTTGCGTCGCCTTTAAAGCGAGTGTGTTTTCGTAAACAAAGTCAGGACGAGTACACAGCTACGTTAATTGGAGTATTATGCTTTCGCGCGTATCCCCATCAGTGTGGTGCGGGAAGACCTCCCGGTTGGTTAGACGGTCTTGATGGTTTTCTTTACCTTGCTCTTTGGCAATATTTTTTAGAGGATTGCGGGATTGCGTTCATTTTGTCACAGTGCCGGCTCTTGGCCTCCTCTCGAAAAGCGGCGTGAGATGTTTGCCGTGCGGACAGGGAGGTAATGAGCCCACACTGCCTCACACGCAGCTGCTGCGTGGGGTCAGTACGGTGTTTTACAAATCAACTCATCTACATCCGATGGTGCTACGAGGTAACCGTTCACGTTTTACCCTAGTGTATTAACAAGTCGGCATGTATTTGTCCGAGGGCACCGCTATTTAGCCATGTATTCTATGTTGCGGGACAAATCGGCTCATCTACGTCCAATACCACCTGTGGATGGCTATTTAGGTTACTGCTGTGAGTAGTTGTGGGGGCAGTGTGTGTCAGTTGAGTCAGTTCAGCGATGTCTACATGTCCCTGCTAGTTTGATAGCGTACAGATAGCCAAACAGTAATGGGAGGAGATATAAGTGCTTGTCATCGAGCAGCGATACAAGCGAGAGGGCGGTGCCCTCCTTGTTGCAGAAGTTTTTAATTGATCGTTTTTTAGTAGCAAAGCTATTGCAGTCTACCAGGATGTGACCCATGCTTAATATGGTGTTGCGGTTCTCGCAGTGTGGTGCTGTAAGCTTGGTCATCGTCCAGTTCACACTGCTAGTTGTGTGCAGCA